>PVJD01017081.1:0-18677 GCA_004026545.1 Mormoops blainvillei
GAGCAGAAGGAAGGAAATAATCAAGATCAGAGCAGAATTGAATGACATAGAGACTAAAAGAACAATCCAAAGGACCAATAAATCCAAGGGCTGGTTCTTTGGAAAGATAAACAAAATCAACAAGCCTTTAAGTAGACTCATCAAGAAAAAAAGGTAGAGGATGCAAATAAAAAATCAGAAATGAAAGAGGAGAAATTACAACTGATACCACAGAAATATATAGGATTCTAAGAAATTACTGTGAACAACTACATGCCAAGAAAGTTGAAAACCTGGGTGAAATGGACAAATTTCTAGGAAATAAAATCTTCCAAAACTGAATTAAGAAGAAGCAGAGTGCCTGAACAGACCAATAACAGCTGGTGAATATGAAGCAGTAAACAAAAAACTCCAGGCACACAAAAGTTCTGGACCAGATGGCTTCACAGGAGAATTTTGCAAAACATTTACAGAGTAGCTAACCCATGTTCTTCTCAGACTGTCCAAAAAAATCCAAGAAGAAGGAAGACTCCCAAACTCTTTTTATGAGGCCAGCATCATCCTAATCCCAAAACCAGATAAAGACACAAGAAAGAAAGACAACTACAGGCCAATATCGCTGATGAACACAGACATTAAAATCCTCAATAAAATGTTGGCAAACCACCCTCACCAATACATTAAAAAGATCATCCACCATGATCAAGTGGGATGCAAGGATGGCACAATATTTGCAAATCATTAAATGTAATACATCATATAAACAAAAGGAAAGAGAAAATCACATGATCATATCAATAGATGCAGAAAAAGCATTTGATAAGGCACAGCACCCATTTATGGTAAAAACACTCAGCAAAGTGGGAATAAAGGGGGCATACCTTAACATAATGAAGGCTATATATGAGACGCCTGCATCCAACGTCATACTGAACGGGCAAAAACTAAAAGCTTTCCCACTAAGATCAGGAAGAAGACAAGGATGTCCGCTTTCACCACTTCTATTCAACATAGTATTAGAAGTCCTCACCACAGCCATCAGGCAAGAAAAAGAAATAAAAGGCATCCAAATTGGAAAGGAGGAAGTAAAACTGTCGTAATAGTGTACATAGAAAACCCTATAGTCTCCACCAAAAAACTACTCGACCTAATAAGTGAAATTGGAAAAAGAGCAGGGTACAAAGTCAACATTCAGAAATCAAAGGCATTATTGTATACCAACAATGAAATATCAGAATCAGAAATCTGGGAAAAAATCCCATTTACTTTAGCAACAAGAATAATAGAGTGCCTACAAATAATTCTAACCAAGGAGGTTAAAGACCTGCACTGAAAAACTACACAACACTGTAGAAAGAAAGTAAGGAAGACACAAATACATGGAAGCATATACCATGTTCATGGATTGGAATAATTAACATCATCAAAATGTCCATACTACCCAAAGCAATTTATACATTCAACACAATCCCCATTAAAATACCAATGACATATTTCACAGATATACAACAAACATTTAAAAAATTTATATGGAATCATAAACGACCCCAAATAGCTGCAGCAATTTTCAGAAAGAAGGACAAAGTAGGAGGAATCACAATACCTGACATCAAACTATATTATAAGGCCACTGTAACCAAAATGGTCTGGTACTGGCATAAGAACAGACACATAGATCAATGGAACAAAATAGAGAGCCCAGAAATAAACCCATGTTTCTATAATCAATTAATATTTGCCAAAGGGGGCAGAAGCATAAAATGGAGTAAAAATAGCTTCTTCAACAAATGGTGTTGGGAGATCTGAATAGCTACATGCAAAAAAATGAAATTCGACCACCAACTTACACCACACACAAAAATCAACTCAAGATGGGTAAAAGTCTTAAATATAAGTTGCGACACCGTAAAAGTCCTAGAGGAGAACATAGGCAGGAAAATGTCAGCTATTCCATGCAGCAATATTTTCACCAATATGTCCCCTAGAGCAAGGGGCATAGAGGAAAGAACAAACAAATGGGACTTCATCAAAATGAGAAGCTCCTGCACGGCTACAGAAAACATCAGCAAAATGAAAAGGGGACCAACTGCATGGGAAAATATATTTGCCAAGGACACCTCGGAGAAGGGTTTGATCTCCAAAATATACAAAGAATTCACATGACTCCACTCCAGGAAGACAGACAACCCAATTAGAAATGGGCATGGACCTGAACAGACACTTTGCCAAGGAGGACATGCACAGGGCCCAGAGACACATGCAAGGATGCTCAGCATCACTAGACATCAGAGAGATGCAAATTAAGACCACAATGAGATACCACTTCACACCAGCCAGAATGGCCATCAGAAACAAATCAACAAACAACAAGTGCTGGCGAGGTTGTGGAGAAAGGGAACCATAGTGCACTGTTGGTGGGTATGCAGACTAGGGCAGCCACTGTGGAAAGCAGTATGGAAGTTCCTCAAAAAAACAAAAACGGAACTGCCTTTTGACCCGGCAATTCCACTGCTGGGCTTATACCCTTAGAATCCTGAAACACCAGGTCCTCAAAAGCAACTCTGCACCCCAATGTTCATAGCAGCACAATTGATAATAGCCAAGAATTTGAAGCAACCTAAGTGCCCAACAGTAAATGAGTGGATCAAAAAACTGTGGTACATTGCCACTATGAATACCACGTAGCACATAGAAAGAGCTAGTGCCCTTCACAACAGCATGGATGGAACTGGAGAGCATTATGCTAAGTGAAATAAGCCAGGCGGTGAAAGACAGACACCATGTGATCTCCTATAGGCGGGACCTAATCAACAAAATAAATAGGCAAGCAAAATATAACCAGAAACATTGAAATAAAAAACAAACTGGCAGTAACCAGAGGGGAGGAGAGAGGGGCATAACAGGGGAAAGGAGGTGAAGGGTCATCAAGGAACATGCATAAAGGTCCCATCGACAAAGCCAAATGGGGGAAGGATTGAGGGTGGGAGGTGGGGAGGGGGGTGGGGCTGGGGAAACTGGTGACGGGAAAATGTTGATGTGGGGATGATGGGATGGGGTCAGGGGGGAGGAGATGAAGGGTAGAAAAAAATAAGACAACTGTAATAGCATAATCAATAAAATATTGAAAAAAGTCAAGGAACATGTATGAAGAACCCATGGACAAGGACAATGGGAAGGTGTGTCAAATGTGGGAGGGGGATGAGCAGGGAAGGGGAGAGTAATGGTGGGAAAATGGGGACAACTGTAATTGAGCAACAAGAAAAAAAAAAGAAAAAAGGAATCCATCAGTGTACATTTATATAAACAAACAAATAGGAAAAATAGAAAATTTTCCTTACCATAGAACAGCAACCAATAAAGGTAGAAGGAATGATGGAATGAAAAAAATCACCATTTATTAGCCATCTTAATAATTGATTAAGAGAAGAATCATCAATGGATGCTAAAATTATTGGGTGAAAGTTTGAAGTGTAATAGGATACTTAGTCTCCATTTTCCTCTTATAAGATACTTATTAATTATAAAAGGAATTATAGTAAGTGCACAAAGAAGAAATCTGGCAGGCACCACCTTAACCAAGTGACCAATAGATACCATATGGGACCAATAGGTACCACATACCTCCTACTGTGATGTACTGAAGAGCAAGGCTGGGACTGGGGTGAAGCAAGGTAGGCACCATCATGTATTTTCATGAAGCTGAGAATGAATACCTCCATATTTTGTGCATAAGATACCTCCTTTATCTTATTCTAGTTGCAGCCCTGCTGAAAAGAGCACACCATTGCTTCTGTGCTATTGTAGCCAAAATACATAACCTGAAGCTAATCATGAGAGAACATCAGACAAACATAAAATTAAGGACATTCTGCAAAACAACTGGCTTCTGCTCCTCAAAATGTCAATGTCACCAAAGACAAAGTTTGAGTAATGATCCCAGATAAAAGGAGACTGAAAAAACATGAGAACTGAATGCAACACATAATCAGGGATTTTTTTTTTTCTTCTGTAAGGGACACTGTTGTGACAATTGTTAAAATTTGGGTAAGATTCCCTAGATTAGCTGATACTATTGTGTATGATGATTATGTAAGAGGATATACTTGTTTTTAGGAAATTCTGATTCAAGTATTAAGGAGCAAATGGGTATCATGCCTGCAACTTACCTTTAAATAGTTCAGGGAAAAAAAAAATGGGTAAATAACTTTTGCAACAGGTGTCCTGTGAAAAATTGCTAAAAAGCTAAGCAAAAATAGGAAAAGAAAATACTCATATCAACATTGTCACCATTGGACATGTAGATTCCAGCAAATCTACCACTACTGTCCATCTGATATACAAATGTAGTGGGATCGACAAAATAACCATCAAAAAAATCAAGAAGGAGGTTGCTGAGAGGGAAGGGCTCATTTAAACATGCCTGGGTCTTGGATAAACTGAAAACCGAATGTGATCGTGGTATGAGCATTGATATTGAGACCAGCATGTATTACGCGGCCATCATTGATGCCCCGAGACATAGAGACTTTATCAAAAACAGGCACATCTCAGGCTGACTGTGCTGTCCTGGCTGTTGGTTCTGGTGCTGGTAAATTTGAAGCAGTATCTCCAAGAATGTGAGCATGCCCTTCTGGCTTACACACGGGGTGTGAAACAACTAATTGTTGATATTAAAATGGATTTCACTGAGCTGCCCTACAGCCAGTGGATATATGAGGAAATTGTTGAAGAAGTCAGCCTCTACATTAAGCAAATTGGCTATAGGCCAGACACAGTAGCATTTGTGCCAATTTCTGATTGGAATGGTGACAACATGCTGGAGCCAAGTGCTAACATGCCTTGGTTCAAGGGATGGAAAGTCACTGATAAAGATGGCAATGCCTATGGAACTACGCTGCTTGAAGCTCTGGATTGCATCCTGCCACTAACTTATCCAAATGAGAAGCCCCTGTCTCTGCCTCTCCAGGATGTCTATGAAATTTGTGGCTTTCGTACTATTCCTGTGGACCCAGTGGAGACTACTATTATCAAGTCTAGCATGGACAACGTTAAAGTCTTTTGCAATATACCATGAAGCTTTGAGTGAAGCTCTTTCTGGAAATAATGTGGGCTTCAATGTCCACAACATCTATGTCAAAGATGTTCGTCATGGCAATGTGACTGGTGACAGCAAAAATGATCCACCAACAGAAGCAACTGGCTTCACTGCTCAGGTGATTATCCTGAACTCTCTAGGCCAAATCAGTGCTGGACATGCATCTCTGCGGGGTTGTCTGCACAGCTCATATTTGCAAATTTGCTGAGCTGGAGGAGAAGACTGATTGTCATTCTGCAAGAAAGCTGGAGGATGGCCCAAAGGTTGTGAAATGTGGTGAGGCTGCCACTGTCGATAGGTTCCTGGAAAGCCTATGTGTGTTGAGAGCTTCTCTGACTGTCCTCCTCTGGGCCACTTTGCTGTTCCTGACATGAGAAAGACAGTTATTGTGGGTGTCATCTAAGCAGTGGACAAGAAGGAAGCTGGAGCTGGCAAAGTCACCAAGTCCACCCAGAAGGCTCAAAAGGCTAAGTGAATATTATCTCAAGTACCTTCCACCCCAGTCTTAATCAGTGATGGAAGAGCACACTCAGAACTCTTTGTCTCAATTGGCCATTTAAGTTTAATAGTAAAAGGCTGGTTAATGATTACGATGCACTGTAAAATCTTCAGAAGGAAAAAAAGAATGTTTTGTGGACCATTTGTTTTTTTTTCTGTGTGGCAGTTTTTAAGTTATTAGTTTTTAAAACCAGTACTTTTCAATGGAAACAGCTTGACTAAGAATCTGTCACAGAATTTTGAGACCTGTTAAAGAAAGTTTAATGAGAAAAACAAAAGAATGGGTAAATACATAAATAGGATAATCTAAATGTAGTAAAATGATAATGTTTGGAAAATCTGGGTAGAGGGTATAGGGGACTTCTTGGTGCTGTTTTCAGACTCTTCTGTAAGTCTGAAATTGTGTCAAAATCATTTGCAAAATCAAATATCTAACAAGAGTTCCCTGTGAAGAGAATATGAACAATGGGCAGAGGCAACATGTACAAAGCGGAGCATTTTCCAGAGCTGAAGACCCAGGTCCTCAGTCTAAAGGATCACAAGCAGAATGTCTCTAGCAGGGCACATTGTAAACAAGGTTGTGCCTGGGAAAACCGGAACGCTGAATTTGAATAGAAAATTGTAAAGCTACCAGAGAGAAAAAGACAATACGAAATAATGAGAACTAGACTGGTAACAGACTTCTCATTAGTAATAACAGCTAGAAGCCAATGGAACAATGGAATAAAGAAAATCACTGTCAAACTAGTATTCTCTACCAAGCTGAACTACCTTTTGAAGGTGTGGATACAATAAAGATATTTTTCAGATATTAAAGAGCTACTTATTAATATTATCTAAGAAAAAGGAAACAGACCTAGAAAAGTGGAACTTGAATGAGATATGAAAAGCAATGCTGAGCGGATACACTGATAAGCAAGTTGCTAAATATAGATACGGGGAGACTGAAAAGAGAGACAAAAAGAATATGTGCACATTTCCAGCTCAGCTCAGATAAGATGACATTCTGCCTTCTTGCTTTAGCTCTTCTATTCTAAACAGATATTCTTTTTACTGTCTTTTTAGTGCCACATTTTCCATGTTTGTGCTTTCGTTGGTGATTTTGTGTTTAAAATGGCCCCCAAGCATGGTTCTGAAAAGCTCTGTAGTGTTCCAAAGCAAAAGAAGGTTATGGTGTGCCCTGCAGAGAGAATATGTGCATTAGATAAGCCTCATTCAGGCATAAATTATAATGCTGCTGGCTGGGAATTCAATGTTACCGAATCAATGATATACAGGGTGGGGCAAGAGTAGGTTTACAGTTGTAAGTGCATGAAGCACCGTTTATTCTTATTATTTATTAATTGTCATGTTATTTTTCATATGAACAACTGTAAACCTACTTTTCCCCCACCTTGTATAGATAATAAATAAGCTGTCTTTAAACAGAAATACACATCGAACAAGTTTATGTATTGATCACTTGATAGAAATGTAACCAGAGGCAGCAGGCGTCTAACCCTGTATTTCCTCTCAGAGAGACAGTTCAGTGTTTGCTAATTCAGTACTGGTGACAACTTTACAGAACAGAAGTGCAAATAATGAGAATCGACTGTTATTCTTTTTCAGCTAATTTAACAGTAGTGCTTATTGTTTATGGTTCTTTATTTCTACCTTCTTTCCCTCGTGTTCTGAGTTAATTAGTTTTTATTCCAAGGTCTACCAGCTTTATAGTGAAGCATGATAATCTAGAGCTACGATTCGTGAAATAGCCTGAAGTAACTGTATTTCAAAACAGGCCTTTCCCTTCCTTGTCAGGACAAAACGTAAACATGCCTACTGAATGTGCTCCTTGCTAACAATCATATCAAGTAGTTTGAATTTACTCAGTTCATATAAATGAATCAAGAATTGTCAATTACTATGCTCAGCTCTACATAAGTGTGTTATTTGGTGACATCCTCAAGGTCTATACTTTTGGCCCATGTGTCATAAGGATTGAGTTCATTTAAAGTTCACCTGGAAACTGCAGCTTCTTTTTGGAATGGGCTGCATTTAAAGTGACTGAGCTCACTCTGCTAAATTCAAGAATTCTGAATTATACATGCAGATGACATCACCTTATGCCCATAGTAAAGGATTCAGAGTACTGTGGTCAAAGAGACTTTTTGGGGTGATGGAAATATTTTCTGTCTTGATAGTCATGGTGTTTATATAGTGAAAGCCTTTGTCAAAGTTCATAGACTATACATCTCAGTAAATCTGACATAAAAAACAAAATCCTGTGATATTTTGGGAGAAAACAATGCCAATAGAGGCTAAGAAATGTGAGGGGAGGAGTTTCTTTATTTTGCCTTATTCTTAGCCAAAAAGCTGATATAGAAATCTTTATCATTGAACACTTAGTAGTAATGGCTGGTTTTCCACATTTTCTTCTGCAGTACCATTCTTTTATTTTTTTATTTTTTAGAAAGATTTTATTTATTTATTTTTAGAGAGAAGGGAAGGGAGGGTGAAAGACAGGGAGGGAAACATCGATGTGAGAGAGAAACATTGATCCGTTGCCTCTCGCACATGCCAGGACCAACTGCAGATCAGATCGGGTCTGCAATCTAGGCATGCGCCCGGACTGGAAATCGAAAGGTGACCTTTTGCTTTGCGGGATGACGCCCAACCAACTGAGCCACACAGCTCAGGGCCACAGCACCATTCTTTACTTTGGGCTTTTAGTTGCCTCATGCAACAATTCTAAAATTCTTATCAAAATACAAAGTTTTATTAATATCCAAGAATTAAAAAATGTTTTCAGCCATTCTCTAACGTGGTTTAACTCTCAACTCCCAGAACTCATTCATTTACGAGTGACCACGAGTGAAACAGGGTGATGGAGATGAGAAGATGAAGTAGAATGCTCATCTTAAGCAATAATCTCTCTTTAGAACTTTCCAGCCTCTGGGTATTCACAAACCTAACAATTGGGTTCACAAACCTGCGCATTACATGACTTCTTTCCCTCCCACAACTTTTACAGGTAAGTGAGTGAATGAAAAGATTTCCTGTCACTTAATACACTTCAGGAAGGGTGAATTTAAGAGAGGAATGAGCCTTTTCATGTTTCTGACACTATCGGATGCCTTTTAAGAGCATGGGGAGGGGCAGGTACCTGGGCAGGTGTGGCAGGTGTGACTCTGGTCTCCCTTCGATTAGATGGTAACCCTTTCTAAGACTCCCAGCAGCTCAGCTAGGAAGAGACCACCATTTCAGCTAAGGCCCCCACAAGGCTGAGACAGGCCACGTATCTATTCAGTCCCTCTTTGCTAGGGCTGGAGGCAACCTTATACCCAGGCTGGCAGCCATGCTGTGAGGGTTTGCACAGAGTTATGAAGTGGCAGGACAAAGCCGATGTTTCTGGAGCTCTGAAAAATCACTGTAGAAGGGAAGATTCCTGCTTTCTTTGAATACTAGCTATTGTAACCTTGAGGGAGCTGTTATTGCCTCCTGTGACAACAGAGGGACCCTAATTGGGCTCTGGAGGGAATAAAGAATGAGAACATGTAGGATTGTACATATTAGTACAATTGCTGTGATTGGTACAGCAGTTACATAACTTCCTTCTTTCTCTTTATGCTTTATTTGCTAGGAAGCATGTAACTAAGTTTTTGTTTATCTGTTTGAGTTATAAAGTAACTTCTAGTCTGGGTTTTCTCCTATAGTTATTCTACCTTTCAATTCCCTTGATTTTGGTCTGCCTCAAAGGACTCTTATTTTCAGACCTCGACGGACACCAGGCCTGAGAATTTGAAGTTCTTAGTCCTCGTTCCTTCTGGTTTGACTGCTTCGGGGAGTGAACAGGCCCAACAGCACGTGCAGGCAAGGACCTGGATGGAACACTGGTAGAGAATGTGCAGGGCCTGGATCTTAAGTTGGCCCCAAGGAAGGAAGACAGTGCTCAAAGCCATAACCCACTCAGAGTTATGCAGGGAGGCCAGACCCAATCCCAGCCCATGCCAATGCTCAGGGGTTTCAGAGTGGGGAGTTGGGGTGTGTAGTGCTCAGAGCGGGTGCATGGCAGCACTTGGGACCACCACGTGGGGAGCCAGAAGAGGGACTGCAGGCCTTAAGAAAGAAGGAATTTCTGAGGACTGTACGAAGGTGGGGAGGATTATGCTTTTATGAGATGTGAAGCTTATACAATTTGGGGGACCCACTTTAAGGAAAACGATAAAAAATAATTCACTTTTCCAAAAATACTGTATAGCACAGGATTCTGAGTTCGCTAGAGCTCTTCTCAGGGCTTTAGCAGGGCCCAGGCAAGTGAGGGAAATGAAGCATAAGCTTCACGAACTTCACGATACATCCACCTCTGTCCCCCAGTGGTGTTCAGGCTAGAGCTTAAGACACCGTCAGGAGTGGCAGTAAGATCAGGACACTGAAGCAGGAGCCTAATTCAAATTACCCCGGACTCATAAACAACAGCTAGGAGAGGGAGACGGTGTGATGTGCACGTGGGGGTCCAGGGGTCAGTTCTGGTGTTGCAGATTCCAGGCTTAGGGCAGCCGGCACAACTCCACCCTCTCTCCCACACTGGAAGGCCTGCCTTTGTGGTTATGTGATATGCCCAGATGAGTGCCGGGATTAGGAAGGGCTCGCTGCCCTCTCTGTGTCCTGTCGCCAAGTCAGGCAGAAGGTGAGTCAGATGCATATTAATGGATTTGTTCATTCAGTCATTGAGCAGCTACTTTGTGTGTCTTGGAGGAAAAAAGAATGCTGAGGCCCCATCTCTGTCATCAAAGAGCTCAATGTCTAAAAGAGTGGCTGACATCAAAACATGATATAGCCAGTGTCCCAAAAGAAATCACCTGTGCTCCCCAAGAGCCTACCAAGTAGTGAGGATGACTGAGGTGGTTTTAACACCGAAAGTCCTGTGCTTCAAAAAAATCCCTCAGGGCAAATCAGGGCAGTGGTCACTCTAGGTGGGAGGGACAATGACTGGTTTTTTGGAAGGTAGGAGGGCATCAAGGTGCCTGGGCTCAGGCTTGAAACACCATTCATTTCCCTTTAGGGTGTGATGGGGAAGGGTGGCCCTTACATACTTTTTGATCCAGCCTGAGGGACTGCACCCATGTTTCTTCAGAAGGTGGGAGGCTGGCAGATGGGTTTTGGTCCTGGGCCCGCTCTAGGAGGAGTAAGTGACAGGACTGAGAGTGGTAGGGAAAGAACCTGGGAGAGTGACCTCAGTGGCTTCCTCTGAGGTCAAGTTTGGAATCTGAGGAGAAACAGCAGTCAAGCCAGATAAAAACCAAGGCCACCAGCTGATGGAGCTCAGAGAAGCAGTGGCCTCTGAGTCAGGAACAACTGACCGATGCACTAGCAATAGGACCTTCAGAGTTTCTGAGCCTTGTGCCCTGAGGCCCATGTGCTCCTTCCTCTGAGGGCAGAGCAGGGCGAGACCATGCTGGTAGATAGCAGTGAACATGGAAGAAACACAGTATCCTTTGCTCCTCTAGCCATCTCTTAGACAATAGCACACCCAGGTTAGGGAAATCAGCTCTGGGTTTTAAATCTGAGATCTTTAAGTTTAGTTTACCCTGCACACCACACCAGAAAATACATGCCAAGTTTAGTGCATATAAGCATTTTCTCGGGAAGACAGCATTATCAGGGCCTCAAAATTGTTCAAGATCGGAAACATTTAAACACACTCAACTACGCGGTTGCTAAGGCCCTTGTTTTTGCAATGCTTCCGATAATATTCAACATACTTGTTTGTAACACAAACCAGAGAAACAGCAATTGGTAGAAACTGAGAGTATGCTCCACCAGACAAAAGGAAAGCTGGCTTATATAGAGAAAAATTCCTACCAATTTCAGGCAAATGAGGACTCCAGATCTGCACAATCCAATTGGTCTGAATAGCATTATTCTGCTTCGTTGTTATGAAACAGCACTGATTGGTCGTTAAAGACATAGCTGTACAGCTCCCGTTCGATGAGGAGGTCTCAGTCCCATTGGTCAAAGTACAATACCAGGAGCTTCTTTGTAAGGGCTGGCTCACACAGCAGGAATGCAGAACAGGAAGCTGGCAGCTCAGTCTGCCCCCTTCCTCTGAAGTACAGTGTGTGTGAGAAGTCTCTGTAAACACTGGCTGCTAGACTCTGGTTATGAATTTGGGCCAAATTAATCACAAGGAATCTTTCTTTCTTGGGTTGATAATGTATAAAAATGATCACAAAGTAATTGTCAGGGTTCCAAAAGTCTAAAAACTATCACTTAAAAAAAATAGGCTAAATATTAAAAACAAGGGAATACAAAACAGTTTTTTTCTGTTGTGAAAGGGCACCTGTGATGGTTAATTTTATGTGTCAGCTTGGCTAGGCTAGTGGGTGCACTGTGTGGGTGCGCAGTTATTTGGTCAAACATTACTCTAGTTACTGTGAGGTATTTTTTTAAAAATGTGACTAACATTTAAATCAATAGACATTGAGTAAAGCAAATTACCCTTCATAATGTTGGCGGGCCTCATCCAATCAGTTGAAGGCCTCATGAGCAAAAATGGAGGTTTTCCAGAGAAGGAAAAATTCTTAAGACAGCAACATCAGAACCCTGCTTGAAGTTCCAGCTTGTTACCCTAAAAAATTCTGACTCAAGACTGTCACATCAGGTCTTACCTGAATTGCTCACCTTCTAGCCTTCCCTGGTACTTGCCAGCCCTCACAAGCATGTGCGCTAATTACTTAAAATAAACCTCAATCTCTTCCTTCTATGCTATTGGTTCTGTTTCTCAGGAGGACTCTGGCCAGTGCATGATCCGTTAGTCATTTATTCCAAATCATAATATCTGGGATTACACATTTATGACTTAACAAAATGGTCATGCTGGTGAAGACAATCCCTAGGCCATTTAAAACAAATGAGTGCTATTGGACAGGTACAGGATATAAAAAGAAAAAAAAACAACATACTCTTCCAGGTATATGTTCCAAGATTCAAGTAATGTGGCCAAATTGGTTACCATGACAATCTGGTCAAATATGAATATCCACGTGCTCTCCATCTGGGGAGCACCCCCATGCCTTTCCCTTTCCCCTTTTCTTCCCCACAGACACGCATCTCATAAACTGTAAGGGTCCCCACCAGTAAGACTTGTAACCAGCAGAGCAGTGGGCAGTGGCAGCTTGTCTCTGGGCTCATCACCGGAACCTGGATCCAAGGCCCCCTTTCCTCTGACTTCCCAGGGAGCCAAAGCAGCCCAGCCTGGTCTTTCTCCTCCTATTGCTTCTTCTGTCCTAAGTGCTTCCCTGTTCACTGTTCCCAGCTTTAATAAATGTCCTCTCAAAAAAAAAAAAAGAAAAGAGAATATCCTTTACTATTTAATTCATATACCACTCTGCACCATTAAATGTTTTCACACAAAGCACATATCCATAGCAGTTTTGTAATTTTCAAAGATAAGGATATTTATTAGTGTATTTCAGGCACTGGTGTTTTATAATGCTGCTGCTGGTGGAAAGGTGGCTCAAGTAATCATTTTAACACCTCCCCACGATCTACAGATCAGGAGCTATTCCCGAGAGCTGGATCACCCAATGGGAAGGCCTTTGGGCTCCAGCCTGGGGAACTGGATTTGCAGTTTACATGTCTGTAAGAGCCCATGCCCTCTGGTCAACAGTGAAGGGCTGGAAAGGCCTTATTCATTGTGTGTTATTTCATTTAGAAAGTATTTATTGTTGTGTAGTATATGTGTAAATTTTACCAGGTTTTCTGGGGAGATAAGTCTTGGAGGTCAGTTTTGAACTTCTCTTTAAACCACTTTATTTGTCTCGACATTCGTAAATGCAACTAGGGTTAAGGGGCATGCAGCCACTGTCTCAGGGGGTTTACGAGGGAGACAATTAAAATTAAGGCGAGATCAAGTCTAAAACCCGTGGATCTTCGGAAAACCGGCTGAACCAGACTCCAGCTCGCCCGAGAGAGTTCCGAGCCACACGCAGCCGCCTCTCCGTAGCGCGCGCCTCGAAAAGCGCGCAGCGCAGCGTGACGTCACGGCGTCGGGGCGGGGCCAGAGGCGAACGGGGCGGGACGGCCTCAGGGATCTTACGGAGGGGACGGGCTGGGGGCGGTGCCCTAGCTTGGCGAACTCGGCCTGTGAGGTGCTGGTGTTCATAACGCGCGGACTGGGTAGACGGCTGCGGCGAGAGGTTTGAGGCGTCGGGATGCCTGGGCTGTCCACCGTCTCGGAGCAGGGGGTCCCGGAGCAGAGCGCGCCGTGCTCGAACGCAGGCTTCGTGCTGGGGCTGGACGTGGGCAGCTCGGTGATCCGCTGCCACGTCTATGACCGCGCGGGGCGGATCCGTGGCTCCAGGGCCCAGAAGGTGACGGGGGCGTGGGCGTCGGGGCTGTGGGGGAGCGGGCGGGTCTGTCTTATCCGGCCTGCGCGTGGCTACCTGCAGCACCTGCCGGGCCCGCGGTGCTGAGCCGCACGCTGGGAGTAAGTGGGATTCGCATGCCGCTCCTGGGCAGGGCTGAAACCGGCGCGTCCCAGGCAGAGGGCCTTGCATTGTTACTCCTGTCACCTGGGCATTCACCTCTGCGGCCTTACTGGGTGGGACTACCGTGACTCGTTGGCTCGCAGGGCGGAGCAAGGCAGGCTGCACTGTCCAGCCAAAAGGTGCTTTGTGACTTGTTGGGTTTTTCCTGCACTTCCTTGATAGACCTCCAGGCTCATCTTCGTTTGCATTTTAATTTTTCAGATCTTGATAGAATTTAACTTTATTGTGCGTTGTTCGGCTATCATTATTAAGTACTTCTCAAAGTGCTGCTTCCCCATATGAGCATCTGATTTCCATGGATATTGGAGGCATTGGACACCTTTTGAAGGCTGTATTGTCATTACTTTGATCTTTTCCATTTTTGAGAATTCGTTAAAAAAAAAAGTGTTTTCCTGGTTTGAGAAACCTACCAAGTCATTAGTTGTTATTGTTAGTAAATCCTTAATAAAACAACCAACAGACGGGTACTCTTCTGTTCCCAGTTTAATGAAGTGCAGATTTCTACACAATTACCAACGTACTAAAAATAATGTTGATTGGATTTGCTGTTCTTATTCACTCATCTTTCCAATACCAACATCGTTTTATGTTAGCAGTATTAGGGCTGGAGCCGTTAGTTACCTAAATCATTCCCACGGCACTGAACTCCCCATTTGCTTGGCTCCCACCCTTCTTCTAATCCTGTTAGAAGAGCTTTTCAACCACAGCAAGGTGCCTAGGAGCAGGTCTAGCCAAATTACTACTTTGAGCATTTTTGTTTGTTTGTTTGTTTTGTTTTTAAGATTTTATTTTTATTTTTAGACAGAGGGGAACGGAGGGGGAGAGGGAGAGGAACATAATCATGTGGTGACCTCTCGAGCGCCCCCTACTGGGGACCTGGCCCGCAACCCGGGTATGTACCCTGGCTGGGGAATCCAACCTGCAACCTTTTGGCTCGCAGGCGGACACTCAATCCACTGAGCTACACCAGCTAGGGCTGAGCATTTGTTTTGAGGGTACAGCGGATTGGCATTCTGGTTTGGGGACCAGGACAGTGAGCTGGTACTAGGGCAGCTCCTTGGTGCCTTCTCTGGTTACCTGCGCAGGAACACTGCCCACCCACCGACGTACCCCATCCCTACACCAACCAGAAGGGACAGATGAAAGGCCAACACTGTCCTTCAGTGACTGTGTGCGCGGTGTCTTTGTATAAGTCTTTATATAGCAGCCCAATGATACTTTTAACAGTTTCCCTTGAAATTCTAGACACAAAGTACATTTGTTGTAAGCAATGATTAAAAAAAAAAAGGAATTGAAGTATTTGGACCCAAAGGGAGACAGAAATTGTTAGAAGATACCGAGTTTCACAGTTGCTATATTATTTGAGGAAATTATTAGATTTTAACAAATGAGGTTAGAATCGCAAAGATGAATCAAGATTGCTGTGAGCAGCAGGAGAGCAGAATGGTTTGCTCAGACTCTAAGTTGGGGTTGGGGGCTGGTATCTGGAAAGAGATGTGAGTAAATAAAACTACAAAAAGTCCCTGTCTCAAAGGAGGAAGCACTATTAGATTAAGAAGTTTATAGCAATGCCTCTCAGACTGTGGTACAATTTGACAGTACTGCTTCCTAATGTGTGGCTCCTGGGTTGCTGGGGTTGAGATAAAGAAACTAAGATTCAGAAAATTGTGTAGCAATTTTTCAAACTAATTTTATGATTGACCTTAATAAAACCAGCAACATCGAAAAACATTTGGGATTTTATTTTGTATGTATTTTTCCTTAAAAAGTTGTTTTGCCTTTAAAAAATTAAAACATTCTTTAGTTACATTCAATTTCAGTTAACATTCAATATTATATTACTCTCAGGTGTACAGCTAGTGGTTAGACATTTATATAACTTATGAAGTGATCCCCTTGATAAGTCTAGAACTCATCTGACATCACATACAGTTATTACAACGTTATTGACTATATTCCCTATGCTGTATTTTACATCCCTTTGACTATTTTTTATATTGTTCAAGCATAGTTGTCTCCATGTTCCCCCCAAACCACTCTCCCCTGCCTCTCACCCTCAATCCTATCACCCTTTGGCTTTGCCCATGGGTCCTTTATACATGTTCCTTAACGACCCTTCCCCTTCTTTCCCCTGTTACCCCCTCCCGGCTCCCCTCTGGTTACTGTCAGTTTGTTCTTTATTTCAATGACTCTGGGTGTACTTTGCTTGCTTCTTTGTTTTGTTCATTAGGTTCCCCTTATATGTGAGATCTTATGGTATTTGTCTTTCACCACCTGGCTTATTTCACTTAGCATACTGCTCTCCATGAAGAACTCACATGACTCCACTCCAGGAAGACAAACAATCCAATTAAAAAAATGGGCAAAGGACCTCCAAGGAGGACATACAGAGGGCCCAGAGACATATGATGGGATGCTCAGAATCAAGAGCCATCAGACAGGTGCAATTAAAACCAAAATGAGATACCACTTCACACTGGTCAGAATGGCCATTGTAAACAAATCAACAAACAGCAAGTGCTGGTGGAGGCGTGGAAAAAAGGGACCCCTAGTGCGCTGTTGGTGGGAATGCAGACTGGTGCAACCACTGTGGAAAACAGTATGGAATTTCCTCAGAAAATGTAAAAATGGAACTGCCTTTTGACCCAGCAATTCCACTACTGGGATTATACCCTAAGAATCCTGAACAACAATTCAAAAGAACCTATGTACCCCAATGTTCATAGCAGCGCAATTTACAATAGCCAAGTGTTAGAAACAACCTAAGTGCTCATCAGTAAATGAGTGGATCAAAAAACCTATAACTATTTTTTTCCTTTTTTGGTATATTTCATAGATATGCTATTACAGTTGTTTCATTTTTTTTCTCCTCTCTATCCCCTCCGCCCTGCCTGACCCCATCCCATCATTCCCACGTCAACATTTTCCCGCCACCACTTTCCCCCGCCACCGCTCCCCACCTCCCACCCTCTACCCTTCCCCCATTTGGCTTTGTCGATGGGTCCTTTATGCGTGTTTCTTGATAACCCTTCCCCTCTTTTTCCCCTGTCATCCCTCCTCCCCTCTGGTTATTGTCAGTTTGTTTTTTATTTCAATGTTACTGGTTATATTTTTCTTGCTTGTTTATTTTGTTGATTATTCCACTTACAGGAGGGATCCTATGGTGTCTGTTTTTCACTGCCTGGCTTATTTCAGTTAGCATAATGCTCTGCAGTTCCACCCATGCTTGCTTGCTTGCTTGCTTGCTTGCTTGCTTGCTTCCTTCCTTCCTTCCTTCCTTCCTTCCTTCCTTCCTTTCTTTCTTTCTTTCCTTTCTTTCCTTTCTTTCTTTCTTTTCTTTCTTTCTGATGTGTACTATTCCATTGTGTAAGTGTACCTTAGTTTTTTGATCTACTCATTTACTGTTGGGCACTTAGGTTGCTTCAAATTCTTGGCTATTATCAATTGTGCTGCTATGAACATTGGGGTGCAGAGCTGCTTTTGAGGAACTCGTGTTTCAGGGTTCTTAGGGTATAATCCCAGCAATGGAATTGCCCTTGGCAAATATATTTTCCCATACAATTGGTTCCCTTTTCATCTTGCTGATGTTTTCTGTAGCCGTGCAGGAGCTTCTCATTTTGATGAAGTCCCATTTGTTTGTTCTTTCCTCTATGCCCCTTGCTCTAGGGGACATATGCCCCTTGTCTAGGGGACAAAACATTGCTGCATGGAATAGCTGACATTTTCCTGCCTATGTTCTCCTCTAGGACTTTTATGGTGTTGCAACTTATATTTAAGACTTTTACCCATCTTGAGTTGATTTTTGTGTGTGGTGTAAGTTGGTGGTCGAATTTCATTTTTTTGTATGTAGGTATCCAGATCTCTCAATACTGTTTATGCTTTTGTTTTTTGTATTTTTTTGGTATATTTTATTGAGTATGATATTACAGTTGTCCCATTTTTACCCCTTTACCCCCTCCGCCCTGCACCCCACCCCGTCATCCCCACACCTGTTATTTCATGTCCATGGTCTGTACATACCAGTTCTTTGGCTTCTTAATTTCCTATACTATTCTTAGCTCCCCTCGTCTATTTTATTTTATTTTTTTGGTCAACATTTTCCTGCCACCACCTTCCCTAGCCACAGACACCCCCGCCACCCCGCACCCCCTGGCCTCCTCACCTCAGTCCTTCCTCCATTTGACTTTGTCGATGGGTCCTTTATACATGTTCCTTGATGATGCTTCCCTTCCTTTTCCCCCTTCATAGCCCTCCCTCCTCCCCTCTGGTTACTGTCAGTTTGTATTTTATTTCAATGGTGCCGGTTATATTTTGCTTGCTTGTTTATTTTATTGATTGGATTTCACTTATAGGTGAGATCCAGTGGTGTCTGTATTTCACTGCCTGGCTTATTTCACGGAGCATAATGCTATCCAGTTCCGTCTATGCTGTTGCGAAGGGTAGTAGCTCCTTCTTTGTTTCTGCTGTATAATATTCCATTGTGTAAATGCCCCACAGTTTTTGATCCATTCATCATTGATGTCTGAGAAATTGCTTGCTATGATTTCAATTTTCTTAAATTTGTTGAGGCTTGTTTT
>PVJD01017082.1:0-18680 GCA_004026545.1 Mormoops blainvillei
TAGTTGGTGGCCCTTAGGGTTGTTTCCAATGTTTGGCTACTTTGACTAGTGCTGCTACGACTCTTTATGCACAAGTTTGTATGCGAACATATTTTTCTTTCTCTTGGGTGTGTACCTAGGAATGCTGGGTCATACGGCAACTCTGCTTAATGTTTTGAGGAGCTGTCTCAGTTTTCCACAGTAGAAAACTGCACTCTTTATGTTTTATATTCCTGTTAGTGAGGCATGAGGGCCTGGATTTCTCTACATCCTCTCCAACGCGCTTATCTCTCATTTTTTATTCTGGCTGTCCTGGTGGGTGTGAAGTGGTACCTCGCTGTGGTTTTGATTTGCATTTCCCTAATGACTAATGATGCTGAGCATGTTTCATATGCTTTTTGACCATTTGTATACCTTCTTTGGAGAAATGTCTATTCCAACCTATTGTGTATATTTTAATTGGATTATCTTTTTTCTTGTTGAGTGCATTATGTAAGTAATCTGGATACTAGATATTTATCAGATACATCATTTGAAAATATTTTCTCCTGTTCTCTGGGTTGCTTTTTCACTTTCTTGATGTCCTCTCAAGTACAAAAGTTTGTAATTTCAATGAAATCAATTTTCTATTTATCTTAGGTTGCTTGTGCTCTAGGTCATATGATCATTCCTAAGAAGCCATTACCTAATCCAAGTTCACAAAGATCCAAGTTCACGAAGACTTACCTCGTTGTCCCTTAAGAGATTCTTAGTTTAACTCTTATAGTTAGATTTTTTATGTGTTTTGGGTTAATTTTTATAATGTTTGTCTGTAGTATGCAGTAGGGATCTGGGTTCATTATTTCGTATGTGGATAGCCAGTTGTCCTGCATAACATTCTTCAAATGATAAAATCATAGAAATGGAGAACAGATTAGTGGTGCCCAGGGTCTAGGAGTGGGTGAGGGAGGGGTAAACAGGTGTGAATATGCAAGGGCAGCCTGAGGCATCATGTGATGGAAATATTGTGGATCTCGACTTTTATCACTGTCTGGTCATGATATCGTACCATAGCTTGGCAAGATGTTACCAACTGGGGCAAAGTAGATGAAGGGTAACATGGGATCTCGGTTGTTTCTTATAAGTGCATGTGAATCTACGACAACCTCAAAACAAAAGTTTAAATAGAAAAGCAGTACAGTTTGCTTTGGGAGGTTTTGAGGACACAGAAAAGTACAAAGAAGAAAACAGAAACCACTCTAATCCCCCAGGCTGAGCTGACCACTCTCACTGCCCCGCAGGAAGGAACAGACAGACTCTCACAGGAACGACTCCGGGATGCGTGAACCGGGGTGTCCACCTTAGAGACAAGAGGAAGGCTAGTTGGGAGAGGACTGGGTGTCTCCAACACGCAGGACGACGAGGGCTTTGGTCACTGCGCCGGTAGCTGGCCCTGCGGGGTGTTTCGGGCACATCCTTCCCTCTGAGCTGGCTTTTGTGGAGGGCCCCCAGGCTTCCCTTGCCCCAGGCATAGCTGTGTTCTCCCGGGTACATCTTCCGTGCCCCAAGGGTGACATTAGGCATCATTCCTTCAGAACAGTGGTGCCTATTATGCGTCAGTCACTGCAGAGAGAGTGTAAGAAATGTGCCTGGACCCCAAGTTGCCCTCAGGCAGATGGCCAGTGGCAGTAAGAGTGAAGCACACGTGAGCAGGGGCTGGCACACGTGAGTGGGCAGGCAACATCATCCACGTCACATTCTGCCCACTTTCCCGTGTTGCCCCAAGGACCAGCACTCCCTGACTGAGGTGACCTTTGGCTGTGGGGGCCTGTGCAGGCACAGGCTGATGTGTCGGGGAGTGACGGCCCCAGGGAGCAGCCTCAGCCAATGGTGGCGGGAGGCGGGGATAAACACCCAGCCTCTCCCTGCTCTGAGCTGTGTCCTCTGCTGTCTACGGGAGGTCCCAGCAGGACTTAGCCCCCACTGCCCACAGTGGCCACCTCCTGACGTCCTTTGCCCTGGCTCCTTTCCCTCCCTGCTCCACTTCCCCACCTCCTCACAAGCCTGCCTGGATTACCTCCCAGTAAAGCACTGGTCCTCAGTCCTAGCCTCAGGCTCCGTGTTGGGGAACCCTAGATAAGACAGGGCGTACTACCTGGGCCTTGAGGGTCAGGGAGGTTCCTGGGGGCAGGGCCACCTGAGCTGAGACTTGAAGACGAGTCTGGTTGTCCTAGTAGTGAAGGGCGAGGACAGAATGTTCAGGCAGAGACACCCAGTGTGGAGGTCTCCAGGTGACCGTCAGTGTGTGCAACCCACAGAGGAAGCTTGCGCTTGAGAGGGGACAGTGGGAGAAGATGGAGCTGCTGCCAGACAGTGGGCGGTTTTCAAAAGATCACGAGCACAGCAGACTTGCATTGGGAAAAAGCCACTGTGGGTGAATCAAGTCGAATGGAATGCGGGGCAAGAGTGGGCGTGGGAGACCCCCTCGGAGGCTTCAGCCGACAACCGGACAGGGGACGGTGATGTGGCGGTTATGGTGCCTGGACCGCAGCTGGGAGAGCGATGACTTTCTTCCAGGCGTGGAGGAGATTTTGGTGCCATCAGCCAGAAATCTGTGCAGATGTGCTCCAGGGGAGTGACACAGCCACTCGTCCTTAATGCAGTGACATTTTGGCTGCAGTGGCCCAGCTGGGTCTGTGTCACCTCATAACATGTAGTTATGAGACCTGAGCCCAGGAGCCCCCTGCCTGCATGCGTTTTCTTGAAGGTGACAGGAGGAGCCACGAGAGGGCACTGTCTGAAAATCTCTGGTCTGGCACCATCTCAGAGAAGGTCGGGAGTGGAAGCTGCTCCATGGCCCAGCTTGGCCCTGGCTTTACCTGCCATCTCCCTTGGCTACTGAATGCTGTCTCCAGGTGAGGCCCTGACATCTGAGACCTTCTGGGAGGAATGTGTTCCAGCCAGTTTAAGGGATTTTGGAAAACACATTCCTATGGTCTGTGGTACCTCAGAATGAAGTCAGGGAGCATAGAGAGACACCTTCCTACCCCTCCCTTCTCTTTTCCCCTTTTCCTACCCTTTTTTCTCTCTCTATCTCATACCATTTACTGAGCAATTACCATGTAGTACAGCCCCATCCAGGAGAACTTTCTATGATGGAATGTTCTAGATCTGCACCATTCAGTACAGGAGTCAAAAGCCACATTTGGCTATTGAGCATTTGAAATGTGGTCACTGCACCTGAGGTTCTGAATTTTGAAATTTGTTCACTTCAATTTAACTTTAACTGGCCATGAGTGGGCCCTGGACGAGTAGCTCAGTTGGTTAGAATGGCATCCCTATCCACCTAGGTTGTGTGTTCGATCCCCAGTCAGGGCACAAACAAGAAGCAACCAGTGAATGCATAAATAAGTGGAACAACAATCAATGTTTCTCTCTCTCTCTCTTTCTCTCTCTCTCTCTCCCTCTCTCTCTCCCCCCCCCCCCCACTCCAAGATTAATAAAAAGAAAGCTTTATTTTAATAGCCCTGGCTGGTGTGGCTTGGTGGATTGAGTGCTGGCCTGTGAACTGAAATGTTGCCAGTTCGATTCCCAGCCAGGGCACATGCCTGAGTTGTGGGCCAGGTCCCCAATTGGGGGTGCGCAAGAGGCAACCGATCGATGTCTCTTGCACATTGATGTTTCTCTCCCTCTTTCTCCCTCCCTCCTTGTCTCTCTAAAAATAAATAAATAAATAAATAAATGAATAAATAAATAAATATTTTAGAAAGAAAACTTTATATTGATAAAACAAGCAGCCGTGGGAGCTCAGTGGCGAGCACAGTGGGCAGCCCAGGTCATGACCCTGTGGCTGCTGCCCTTACCCTCTTCTCCCCGCGGGCTCACATGACAGTGCCATGGGACTCCCCCAAGGCCTCCTGACCTTCTAGAATGTTCCCTGACCCTGGTCTCGGCATTTACTCTAGAAATGCTGATCAGTTACTTGCCCTTCAAGACTTTTTACTGTGAGAGTGAGGGCAGTGGCTTCCCTGGCTGCCTCACCTTCACCTTGAGCTCTCAGGATGTCCCAGCAGACTGGAAGGCTCCCAATGGCTCCCCAGGTGGGGCGGTCACTCGTCTGGGTGCAGTGTGGGGAACGAGGCCCCGGGAAGGCGGTGACCTGCTGCCCTCCCTTCCCACAGAGCCAGGCCCGCTCCCAGAGACCTCGGCGACCTGCAGGCTGCTCCACCCAGGCCTTGCCTGTCCTCTGGGACACAGCACCTCTGGCTTCCTGAGAGGAAGCCTGTCTGCTGCCTGCTCGGGGGCCGAGGACAGCACACCGTTGGAGGAAGACCATGATCTTCTTTGGGAAGATCACGCTGGAGGATGTGGCCAAGCTGCTGCCACGGGCACAAGCACCCTCACTGAACCCAAAATGTGACCGAGAATCACCTCCACATCCATCAGTGGGGACACTTTTCCGCTCCCACCAAGACTCTGGATGTCCCCTCCTTGTCCCAGACAGGGGTTCTGACCCAGACCTCTGTCCCAATGTGGGTCATGAGGGGACGGGACAACAGGTTTTCCAGTACTTCAGGGAAGAATGTAGAGTGAGGGGAGTGTAGGGTACTAGCAGGGGACACCTTGTAGGGGCAGGGTCTTGGGTGACTTCCTGGAAGTCAGGGCTTGAAATAAAGAACAAATGCGCGCAGCAGGCAGGGCAGAATGCTCTGGGGAGAGGGACAAACGATTCCTTGGGGGTGGGGGCAGCATACAGGACCCTTTGGGGGCTAACAGTGGTTTAACATGTCAGGCTTTTTCAGGTGCTAGCACCGCTGGCTGTTCTGCGGGCGCAGGGGGAGGAAGGGGATGAGGCGCAAAAGGGGCCAACGGCAAAAAAGGAAGCAGCGTCAGTATCAGGAGGTTGGCATGGGGCAGAGAAACCAAGAGGGCACTCTGTTAAGGACAGCTCTGTCACAGCAAGGACCGAGTCTTCTAATTCAACAGAGTTATTTCAGCATACACTATTACTCTCCTGCCTGAGACTAAACCCCAAAAGTCCCGATCAAAGAAGTGTAACAACTGAGAACATTCTCACAGCGGCACTGGAACACAGGCGGTTACCCACAGCAGGGATTTCTCTGAGGGAATTCTTGAGATGCGGAGTAGAGTAGATGAGATATCGGAGCCGCGGAGCGCACTTGGCACGGGCAGGTGCTGGGCCGCAGCGCAGGTGAGCGGCGGCCTCGCCGACAGAGCCGTGAGAGTCTCTAGGCCCAGGACTGTGGTGATGGGGCCGCACCTGGCCAGCCGAGTCTTTGAGGGCCAGAGTGCAGGTGGCGAGGTAGCTGTGTCCACGGTCCCCCACCCTCAAAGACCACGTGTTCCCAGGCTGGCGGTGGTGACACATGCAGCATGCTGGCCTCAGGACCATAGCTGAACGCACCAGCAAGCTCATGCTGGTGGTGGCGGGCTCCCCACCTTCACGATCATCCTGCGCCTGTAGCGGGACGTGGCTGAGCCTGGGTGCGCCCAGTGGCCATGCACCACCCCTCAGTCAGGGCCCCTTCTCCCCATCCTGCCCGCACTGAGAGAATAAGCATCACTTCCTGGTGCGTGAGCTGGGGCGCCTGCTGCATGTCCACTTGAAGGGCGCCGCCGCCGCAGCCATCTTTCCGCACACCCAGGAGACGGGCGGCACCACCTTAGGCCGCCACCTGTCGTAGAACACGTACCTCCTGGAGGTGCGCTGCTACCGCTGGCCCCGCCAGAAGAAGTGCACCTGCTGCCGTCCCAACTGCCACGAGGCCTGGCTCTTCTCCCACTTCGCTGCCGCTGGGGCTACGGGATACACGCTGACTGGACGGGGCCCAGCATCTACGTGCCTGGTGTGCTGGACCTCTGTGAGTCTGCTGCACTGCACGTGCCCAGAAAGTTCTGCTACATCACCCTGCTGCGAGACCCCATGTCCTGATACCTGAGTGAGTAGGGGCACATGCAGCGTGGGGTTATGTGGAAGACACACATCTCTGCACGTGTGTGACGGGTGCACACCCACACTGGAGGAGCTACTGCCCTGATATAAGGTCACAGACTGGGCAGGCTACACATCGCAGGAGTCCATGGACTGCCCCACAGCCTGACCAGCCATGGCCAGCTGTGCATGTTGGCCGGCCTGAGTCTGGTGGGCTGCCACAACCCGTCCTTCCCACTGAGGGCATGTGGGCCCAGCTGCCACTGAAGAGTGCCAAGAAGAACCTGTGGGACATAGCCGTCTCGGACTTGACGGTGTTCTAGCAGACACTCAACCTTAAGTTCATCTGGCCCTTCATGCAGTAAAACAGGGGGTAGCATAGCAGTGGATGAGGGCACTGTCCAGTGTATGAGGAGCCCAGTGACCTGGACATGCAGCTCTGTCTGCACCGGGGACCTGTTTCAGCTGCACCACCAGTGCGAGCAGCAGCTGGTGTGCAGGGAGCAGCACCCCGGAAGGCTGGAGGAGTATCTGCCGCACCCAGCCAAAGAGACTCTGCTGTGAGAGAATGTCCAGGAACCAGGCCATGTCCCCTCTGAGGACCACATGAGCCACATTCTCAAAAAACAGCAGTGGAAGTTGCTCAGGGGCAACCGGGAGAGGGGAGGTGGAATCAGACAAACACCCCAGGGGCTGCTCAGTGCTCAGATGGGAAGAGAGTCCCAGATCTGCTCAGCAGATGGGAGGTGCACCCTGACCAGAGGCCAGGGGTGGGCCGTGCTGGCCCAGGGGAGGCTGGTTCTCACGGTTTCTCCCTGTCCTGGGGCCTGAGACATGAACCTGTGCTGCACTTCCCACGTAGGCCACCTGCTTTGGGAGGCAGGTTCCTTGAGCCTACGACATCTCCTCCGATGCCACAGGCTGGGCTCCGCAGATGGCACAGGGCAGCCCGGCCCAGGGACTCTTCCCAGGGCTGTGAGGCCAGAAGCAAACATGCAGTGAGTGGACTGTCACCCCCACACAGGGCTGCAGTGTCCTCTCGTAGGGGAGGAATTAGGGTGATAGAATTGTCCGAGTCTACAAACTTTTTGGGAACCGGAAGGGTTGAACTTGAACCCAGGAGTATTTAAGCTTTATTTATTTATAGCTTCTTATGTTTAAAAGAAAGTGTTGAGAAGCAAAAACTAAAAATTAATTAAAAAGAGCATCTCCAGGCCCAGCAAGAGGCTCCGGTCAGCGACTGGCTGACCAGAAGCAACCACCAGGTACCTGAGCAGCTTGAGCCGTTCCCTGTTTTCAGGACACAGAGGCGCCAGATGGAAGGTGACTCCTGTAAGGACCCTGTGGCCAAGACCTAGCAGAGAACAGCACACCCCGGACCCCCACCATTAGGGTGAGGACATATTCACTGTCTCAAATGATAAACCGGATGGGATACCTGGAATGGAGGTGCCGCCCGACACCATCTCGGACAAACTAGGACATGCGGTCAACTCACTTCGTGCTGGACGTTGGTGTTTTTCCTAAAGGCAGCTCTCGGGAAACTACTCTCGACGTGAAGCAGCCCGAGCAGCTTCACCCTGGTCAAGCAGGTGTGGAGGAGCTGGAGGCCTTGTGCGCTCTTGGTGCCGATGGAAAACGGCGCAACCGCTGTGGACAAGGTGAGTTGGTTCCTCCACAAATGAGAAACAGCGTTGTCGTCCGATCCGGCGGTTCCAGTTCTGGGTCTGCGCACCACAGACACGAGGACAAGGGCTTGAAGACACATTGTATGCTCTGTTCACAGCGGCGTTATTCCAATAGCTGAATGTGGAAGTAACCCAGGTGTTCGCTCACGGATGAATGGATAAACAAAATGCGCCACACACACACACGCTGACACGCGCTACGGTTTAGAGGAACTTTTAAGGGCATTACGCTGATTAAAATAAGCCATTCACAAAGTAAGAAACTCTGTATGATTCCACACACATGAGGTGCCTAGAGTCCCCAAATTCACAGAGACAGAGAGCAGGAAGAATGTTGCCAGGGGGTTGGAGTGGGTGCTGAGAAGAAATGGGGAGTTAGCGTTTCATACGGACAGAGTTTCTATTTTACAAGGCGAGACGCTCTCTGGAGTCGAGTGGTGGTTGTGGTTGTACCGCAACGTGAATGTACTGAGTGCTGCTGAACGGTGCACTTAAAGATGGCTAAGACTGTAAAGTTTGTGTTGTGTGTATTTTACCACAATTAAAAAATTGGCAAAAAGAAAGTGCAGTGATACCTAACTAATTCCGCACATGCTCCTGCCCGTGCACTTCCACAGCCATCACCTCCATAAAGGAGAGAGGAGCATAGTAGGGTCGTTAGTTCAGTACGTTCACATTAGCTTCAGCAGTTATTGTCACAAATTGAAATGAAAAAAGTCAAGAATCATCAGCTGAGGAAAACAGCATAAATAAAAGATAAGCATCAAGATAAACAACTGAACTGCAATGGGATCAAATTTAAAAAGGAAACAACTCACATTGTTTTATATTGGTTTATATATTTTTAATATAGTAAGCAGGATATTGCGTCCATAAAAAGAGAATGTTCTGCTAAGAAATAACCACTGGAGAATGCTTAGAGATCAAAGACTGGATTGTTGAATTAAGAAAAAAATATTCAACTAAGAAGCTTGACTAACAAATGGGACATAGAATATATAACTGAGGAAATCACTCAGAAAAATAAAAAATTGAAGTGATGAAAAAAATTTGAGATAAGAAAGCCAGATCCAGCAGCTCCAACACTCAGAAAGAGAGAACGTGGAGGAGGACCACAGGAAATATTAAAGGCAGAACCGAAAATGAGGCCTGAGCTGAAGACTCACGTAGCCTTCGCACCCAAATGGCAACATCTATTATACACAGAAGAATACTGGGGGGAAAACACGGAGATCCAGAAACTTCCTGATAGAATGTCCAAAGGATAAGGAAACAAATCCAAAAAAAGTGACAGAGAAAGTACAGTAGACCCTTGGTAACTGACATTCTGTTTCTCATGGAGAACGGCCTACAACTTTTAAAAGAAAGAGAATTTGAACCTACAGCTATACACCAAGTCAAACTATCACGTACGCCTAAGAGCACTTTAAAGGTATTTTCAGAAGAGCGAGGCAACTTATCTAATAAAACAGTCCCCTGACAACAACGAATGATGTGCCCCAACGACACCCAAGAGCTCCAGCAAAGAGGACTGTGGGAATACAGGAACCTCAGTGAGAGACCAGCAAACATGGGTGTTCAACGCTGTGTGGAGGAGCAGTTTTAGGACCTGCAAACATCTAACTCACACGTCAGAAGGGAAGTGCCCAGTAGCATGTTTCATCCTCCTGTTATCTATTGTACAAAGCTCTATGCCCTCTGACACAGCCCCTACTGCCGGTCCCACAGGCGAGACTCCCTGAAATGGCAGAAGGAGAACTGAGTGACGAGCAGGACATCCAGGTTATTCTGGGAGCGAGCCAAGTGAGCTGATATATCACCGATGGGCCGCAATAACCTGCTGGTGAAATTAGTCCCGAAGGCAAGGAGTGGCGGGGGTTAGAAGGCTGCTCAATTAATCAGTAAAATTACAGGTCAATATTGCTTCTATCAGCACAAATATCCAAATTAAAATACAGGCAAACAGAATCCAATGCCAGAATGAAAAGACCATTATAGTTAAAGGGACTTATTCCAAAAATACAGACTAGTTTAATATTTGGCAATCCGGTAATATAATATCCCATTAGAATACAGCTAAGAAGAAAAATCTTGTCTCTCCAAAGATGCTGAAAAAGCCTCTGATGATATTTAAACTGTGTATAAAATTTAAAAAAGAAAACTTTCAAGAAAATGAGAATTGATTGATACTTCGCTAACATGAGTACATGTACATTCATACACTCAAACTCTTATAACCTAATATGCATAGTACGTCTGATATACACCTATGCAGTTCGTGTGTGTGTGTATGTGTATCTCAACCACACACAGGACATATATACACTTTTAAAATTTATACACATACACACAGGCTCACACACACACATACGTTTATGCGTCAGTCCTCTGGAATCTGAAGTCAGGATTTTGTTTAATGTGAAAACACTAGACATTCCTCTGAGAGGCTGGAAACGCACGAGGTGGACTACTGCCTTAGAGTTTCCTGCCATGGAACAGGGCGGGAAAACTGAGACAGAGTTGAGGAAGAGCTGAGAAACTGGGGGAAATAAGTAGGAAAGAACAACCCATAAAGAAAGTAATCGATTGGCTGAGATGGGCTTAGAACTGACACAGATGTTGCAGTTAACAGAGGATATTAAAATTGTCTATAACTGTATTCCATATGTTGAAAAAATTGAGTAGAGACAGAAAAGATATTTTAAAAGGCTCAATTTGCACTACTACAGATAAGAACTAGACTATCTTCTTGAGATGAAAATTACACTGAACTAGATCAACAGCATCGCCGAGAAAAAAGATTAGTGAACGTGAAGACATTTCCATCTTTATTGTTCAATCCAGGGATAAAACCGGAAGTCATGGGACAATGACCCGCATATCCTTCAAATATCTCTGTTACTCTTTTTATTTGGTTGCTCAGGAAGAATACAAAAAAAGTATTCTGTAGTAAATATGTCCTCACTTCCCATCCCCACTTCAGTTCTCTGTGTCTTGGCTTTGTCCTTACCACTTTCCCGCATCTGTTGGTAAAGATTAGAGGTGAGCTAATTATACTCAACTCCAGCGGGCATTTCCAGTCCTTTTCCTCATGTGACCATTCATCTGCCTTTGACAGATATTTCCCCCCTTGACTTGGCTTTTTAAAAGCCCTACCTGTGAGTATTTGTGTATGTATCCTTGAATGATAAGTCTTTGAAAAAGTGGGTGGGGATAGCCCCACAATACTATTCCCTCTTTTTTAAAAAGATTTTATTTATTTATTTTTAGGGAGGGAAAGGGAGAGAGAAAAAGAGGGAGGGAGACATCAATCAGGAGCCTCCCGCACGCCTGCAACCCAGGCACGTGCCCTCACCGGGAATCAAAAAGGCGACCTTTGAGTTTGCAGGCCGGCACTCAGTCCACTGAGACACACCAGCCAGGGCCCCTTGTTTCTTACATAATATTACAAGTTTCACAGTTTTCTAAAAGATTTTTGGTTTGCTCTTTTCAGTCAGTATACAATAGAGTCCATATGTTTCAGTTGGTAGATAGGTTTTTAAATCTTTTCATAGTAACTACCCCTTTATGTGTCTTGTGTTATTTCTTAGCAATTTGTTTTTTGGGTTGTTTACCCTCATTTTCCACAGTCTGGTTTGTGTTGATTGCATTGCCATCCGTTTTGATTTTATTTTAAAAAATTTCCTGTTTGCTTTGTAAAGTTGGAAGTTACATCAGAAATTTACTCAGACTTAGGTTCAGTTCTTTTGGCAAGACTGTTGTCCGTGACACTTGTCTTCTTTCTTCTGGAAGCCCGTGAATCTTCCTGTCTCTCTTTGATGTTTGCGTCAGGTGACCGATGTTCATGGCCGTGATCCCCTGACCCCTCAAGGGAGAGGAGATGGTTGCGTGCTCCGTTACCATCTCTGCTTCACCTACTCGCTGGGACAATTTTCTAAGAAAATCACCTTCACTCTGCTTGGATCCCTGGTTCGTACAGGACAGTTTCCAAAATGCTGAACACACTCCTGAGTGGCAGAATGTTTTCTCCGTTTTATTTTGTTATTGTTATTAGCTCATGGGCTTAAATGAATTTTCAGTATTCTGGTGTGTTGGAGATGTTACTCTTTTTGGTGATTCAGTGGGTCCATCTTTGATCACCTCACGTTAGTTCCTGAGTCCCTTTGATATTTTCCCTTTACGTTAACATTATAAGCATTCTCTTTTACTCAACACTTAATTTTGAAAAAAGTTCACGTCAATGGAACACTTACAAGGACGGTACAAAGAACTGCCACGCACCTTTTGCGCAGACACTGTGTGGAGAGGGCTCTCCACATGGACCCTGAACTCCAATTTCCCCTGAATTTATGGACTGCCTGTAATGTCACCCCCGCATGAGGTGTCCGGTAGCCCTCGTCCTGTCCTTACCTTGAGAGCTAAAGTCTTAGAATCAGTGACCACAGATGACTCTGATAAATAAGGGAAAGGGGTGTGTCATGCTTGCTTATAAGTGACATGTTAAACTGAAATGTTAGTGAATAGAATTGTGATAGATAACATAGGAAGTTAGCCCAGGATACCTTCCTTCCCGCTCATTGGGAAAAGAACCCCACACCCAGCACGCAGCCATGTTTTCTCTTTGGCTTCCCCTCAATTGGTTACTCACGTGTCATTAGCTGACCCCGTGTCCCGAATTTGTTCAACTCCTGTGTTATTCCAATTGCCTGGGAGCACCCCATGATGTCACTGCCCACTTTTTCAGATTCTTCTGTGTCCCCTGCTACAGCTCTGGTCTAAAATGCTTCTGTACCCACACCTGTTTACCTTCCCTGACCACCTAGTTTCTGACAGAGCTCCGGGCCACGCTCACTGTGTTGTGTAGTGAATGCATGGCTGGCCTTTGACTCTGTTTCCTTGCAGGAAGCTCCTAAGTCCTCGCAACTTCCTGAGCGACGGGAGTGTCTGTGGACTGTGTGGGGCTACTTGGAGCACAGCTGGGTTCGATCTGAGGAGGTGACTCAGTGTGGTGGCCAGTCAGGCCAGAAAGACCAACCCTGTGATTAGAGGTCAGGGGTCAGAGTCCAATCTCTGGGGAGGAGTGGGGTCTGGGGATGGAGTTCAACCGCGTGGCCAGAGACTGAAAAGATCGTGCCTACATATCGCGTCCCCAAGGAAACCTGAGTCACCAAGTCTCAGGTGAGCTTCTCTGGTGCGTGAAACACATCTGTGTGCTGTGAGGGGGGCCCGGCCTGAGGACACGGGAACTTGGTACCTGGGACCATCCCAGAGGCCTCAGACCATCCCATCTCCCAGGATGCTTTGCTTTCCTTCGTGATCCTCCATCACGTTATTAGCTCCTCCTCCTCCACGCCCATCTTGCTTCACAGCTTGAGCTGGTTCTCTGTTCTCTCTCTTTTTTATTTTTCTCAAAATTTCTCCAATACCCTCATCTCTTTTCCATGGTTCCCACCTCACCACAGGTTGTAGTCCTTCGACCACCTGAAGCTGGAATTGGAGGTTGTGGAAAGGACTCCCGTCAGGGTTAAGGTGGTGAACACCGTGTGTGTTCTTCGGTGCCAGTGGGTCCGCTTGTCACTGCCGTTCCCAGGAAAGCGGGTCAGACTGAGTTGCCTGTGCTTCGTTTTGAATTTCAGATTATTGTCTGGGTGCCCGTGGTGCTTCCTTCCTTCTCTCTGCTCTTTTCATGTTTCTACCTCAATATGGTGCCCTTCTTCCCTATTCCCAGACTCTAGCTCAGGGTCTGTGTCAACCTCTTGTTTTTTCTACGGACGTGGAGGCAAATTCAGGATTATTTTTCAGAGTTAAGAAATTCGGTTGAGTAACATGAACCCCATTAAGCTACACAATCTCTTGACAGTGATCAGCTAATCAAACTGGGACAACCACACACATCACGAAGGTGAGAATTTCATCTTTATTACATTTGCTCAAGAGATGCATTGCACTGTGCTCTTTAATGATCTGGAAGAACACACAAACATGTCAGCCAGGCCATTCAACAATTACAGCTGAACTCTCACAATTTGATAATAGAGACCAAACAGAAATAAAAATTTATATTGACACGAATATGGGGGAACTACCCACCTCGCTATAAGATAATTGATACCATATAACAAATAAAATCTCAAAACCCATCCTAATAATATAAACAAACTTGCATTTACATATGTAAAACAGCTATAATAGCCATCCAAAACCCTCAGTAGGAACAGCATTCCTTCAAAACTACGACTATGTCAAAACTATTTAATGTAAACATATAAATTTTAAATAATAAATGTATATATATTAAATATGAGAATAAATATAATCCTATGGGAACATTTTCAAAATAAGTCAATAAAATTTATGGCATACATTCAACTATCACAATCTTATGGCTCTAATTTTATGCTCCTAAATATTTCCTTCTACTTGGAGCCCCAAAACTCCACCTTCCATAGGCTCTAGACTGTTGAAACCAAGTGTATAAAAAACGGGACCTCCAGCTTCTACCTCAGGGGAGATATGAATTAAAGAGTGTGGCATTTTGGGTGTTGACTTAGAAAGGGACAAAATCTGAAAAATCCCTGGGTTCCTATTGTCCTAAACGGGCTCCGAGAAGTGTTCCAAAGAGCAGGGCATGGTAACTCTCCAGCTCATTCTGGAACATCCTGGGCCCTGCTAGATAATCTCTGCACAGGAGGCTCCTCTTTCCCCTCCTCATGTGTGTCATTAGCACCGGGACGGACTTCCTGCTGAGAACTGGAATCTCCCCTGGGCTCAGCGACCTAGAAGTAAGAGAGAGAGACAGGATGTGACATTTCAAGAAGGCAGCTCTCCCCATGGAAAGATGGTCTAAATTCTCAGTCAAGTCTAACCAGAGTTTAGACTGACCTACAAATCCAGTTTTACCTCTAATCCTCCATTCTCAACCCCCACCTCACACTATTGTTTGTCAAGTAGGATGATTGAAGTTTGATGACCCTGAATCCAAAAATTACACCCGCTTCCTGGCAAGGATGTGAGGAGATTCTGTTCGGGGAGCAGGACACTTAAGGAGAGTCCTGCATTACCTTCCTCACGCCTTGGTCCCTTTGTACGAATGAAAATCTGAACAGGTAACCACACTGCAAACATCCCTGACACGTCAACACCACAAACCGTGGGATCGGAGGCCTACCCCCTAACTCTAACTTCGTATTCTAATGTTTAACCGTAACACCTAGTCTAAGCTTGGCTAGTGTTAGTCACAGTGCTTGTACCCCCCAAATTCATAATCCTTAGGGTGATGGTGGCTCAGCTAGTTGCGGTGTCATCCCATGTACTGTAAGGTTTTGGGTTCCATCCCCGGTCAGGGTAGGTACCTAGGTTTTGGGTTGGATCCGTTCTCACATTTATGTTCCTCCCTCCCTCTTCTTTCCTTCTTTTCTCTCTAAAATCAGTAAACATTTCCTCGGGAGAGGATTTACAAAAAGAAGAAGAGGTGGGGCCTTTGGGAGGTGATTAGGTCATTGGGTGGAGCCCTTATGAATGAGTTTATTGCCCTTTAAAAAAATCCCAGAGCTAAGCCACGCCCCTCACACCAGGTAAGTGCCCGGCGAGGATTAGGCTGTCTGCAGCACAGAAGAGGGTCCTCACCAGAACATGACCATGCCGGCACCTGAGCTCAGACCTCCAGCCTCTGGAACTGGGAGGAATAAAAGCCTGTACTTTGTAAACCACCAGTCTGGGGTCTTTTGTTATAGCAGCCAGAATGGCCTGAGATGGCCAGTTCGCAAGGCTGAAACCAATCCTTCGTCTAATGCTGTCCCCAAGCTGAAACTCTAATGTGCCGGTTGTACGGAGCCATGCCGGAGCCGGTACAGCTCAACCGTCGCTCATGCTGACAAACTTCCTGGACCTCAAACTCAAGGGGAAAACGTGTATTTGTAGAAGAGGAGAGATTGGTGAGCCAGGGGAAATTTAGAACACACCTGGGACGTGGCCATAAACAGTTTGTTTGAGAGTAAGTTTAGGTGAAAATGGAGCTAGTCATGATTCATCATTTATTTTTGGATGTAGAGAGGGTTCCATCTCCTACCCTGCCACTGTAGCACGTTTACTTTGCTGTCGGCCAGTCCCTAGAGCTGGGGTTCCCGACGGGCGACAGGCCCATTGAATTAACAACAGGGAGTCAAAACACAATATATGGAAAACTTTGGAAACGTAGTCACTTTTCACAAAACTCAACAGTTCAACAAAGCTGTTATTTGGACCCAGTTGCTTCGGTTAAATGATTTCAGCGAAATCTTGAGGCCTGGCACCCCCACATCCCACCGAGGTGCCTGGGTGTGGTTGTCAGCTTGTGGCCGGCAGCTGAGTCAGCGCCGGATGGTGTGCCTGCTGGGTGTGCTTCTCCGCATGTGGAAGGGTGATGGGGAGGGGTGGGGTCGATGATCGTGGGCCCAGCAGTTGCAGGTCTTGGGTTTCCTAAGGGGACAGCCAGTCATCCCGCCTGTGCCTGTGTGGTCATAGCCCTACCTTCCTGCACACCTACCTCAGGCTCCGAAATCTCAGAGAAGAGGGCGCGATCTCGCCCCCACACCCACAGCTCGGGATCGAAGGCCTGGATCTGGAAAGACAAACAGCCCCTGAGAAGACGATGATTCTTGGGTGGACCCCGTCCCTCCTATTGTCCAGCCCCCAATGTCTCTCATCCCCCGATCCCAACTGTACCCCCCACGATTCCTTCTCTCTCTAACCTGGCCCCCCTCCGCCATTTCCCCACAGCCCACCTACCTCTTCACACTCTTCCCTGGTGACCCGCGCCCTGCAGCCCATGGAGCGAAAGATCTGAAATCGCAGTTTGTGGAACAGGGGGCGCCGGGCGTAGTTGTTATCCCCATAGAGGAAGGAAAAGATGGCTTCTCTAGGGGCGTGGTAACTCTCTTCCATATCAAGAGCCAGGTAGCTGAGGAGAGCCATCAGGGTTTCAGTCGGGAGCAGGACAGGAAGGACCCCTGCCTGAGGGCAGCTTCCCGGGAAGGACGCAGACTGGTTCATCCTCACCCGGGACCCACAGGAGCCCTACCCAGTGTCCCAGAGCAGCACCCCATCCTGAAGAAGCCCCTGCCGAGCTGGCAGCTGAAGGGCACCTCTCACGCCTTGGTGAGGCAGGTAAGATTCTATGGGGGAGCGGCCCCCTTCCTTTAACCCGCTCTGTGTGCACACAGACACCCAGCTCCCTGCAGTGTAAGCCCCCCGAAAGCTCCTGTGGGGAGGGACCAACTTCAGTAATCATCGCTTTCCTCTCAAATGACCAGTAGAGGCCTCGGTCCTTGGCGCGTTCACTCAGCAGCCCTTCTTGAATTCTCTCCCCACCCTGACATTTCCGGGCTCTCGAGATGAACTTTATAGAGTTTCATAGAGGGAAATGACGGAATGCTTTGCCTCGTAGTCGAGTGCAAAACTGATAACCACAGAGACTCAACATAACTTAAACTTTGCAACAAGAAAGGAATTGCGCTGAGTGTTTTAGGAAGCCATTGATGTTCTGACAAGACTGCCTTTGACATGGTGCAGACTAATGGGATTAAAGAAGGAGAAAGGTAGAGATAAGAAATAACTGTAATTCATGATACCACATTGTAATAGAATTTTAATTAAAGAGTACTGGGGTGCAGAAGTCAGAGGAGGTCTGAAGATTTTGGTGTTTGAGTAGGTTTTAAGAAGAAATCATATCTTTTAATTACATATGTGTAAAACATACCATGACAGAAAATACAGTATAAAACAGGGAGGGGTGTTGGGCAGAGGAGCAAAACAAAGAGTGGCATGTGTGGGTGGCGAGCGAATTTGATGGAGATCGTAGAGAGAGCTGACCTCAAACTGAGAACTCAGGCCCTGGTTTAGAACAAAATTAGCCAATGAAATTGTGGGGACGGGGGTCGTGAAGAGACAAGGCCTGCGTTTCACAAGTATGTTCAGAGATACTTATAAGAAACATGCCTGGGGATCGTTGTTTTTTTCTCCCCATTGGAAGATATGTTTGTTGATTTGAGTGAGAGAGAGAGAGAGAGAGAGGGAACCATTGATGTGAGAGAGGAACGTGGATCGGTTGCCTCCTGCAGGAGCCCTGACTGGGATGGGACCCGCAACATTTTGGGGCACCAGGCGACACCCCAAACAACTGAGCTACCCGACCAGGGCCCTGGGGAGCCTTTCACAATAGGCCTGTGTTATTTAATGAGGGCCTGAATTGAGGAGAAACACCATTACATTTGGAAGTGTTATGAGGTGGGGGGCGGGGGGAGAGAACAATTAGAAACTGTCAGTCTCAAGCCTATGCACTCAGGGGAAGAGCGGAGTCAGTTCTTCATGGGGTTTTAATGTTTTCTTTGGCTTGTCCTGTCTGTTAACGGATGTCAGGGTTGTTGGCTTTTACCAAGAAGAGTGTAACAAACACTGTCCTACGATCCTGCCCTGTGTATACACAGAGTACACAGGAGAAATGGTTTTAAAACTAGGTGAAAAGTCGGAGGCCTACCCCCCCGCACCCCGAACCCCGCATTCTGCAGAGCAAGAACATTGGCTGCTGGGACTCAGCACAGTACTCACAGGGCCAGGAAGAAGTGGACTCGCTGGTACTGCCATGAGAACAGGCCCGCACGGCTGAAGTAGGCGATGACCATCGCTAGCAGGTACTGGTGGGAAGAGGGGAAGGACATTCCAGAGGGCTCGCGTGGTGAGAGAGGAAGAACAGTGGGACAAGGGCCCGCTGACGCTCCCAGCACGGCAAGCGCGGAGGGTTTCATGGCGAGTGTGTAGGACAGCTGGCATCACGGGGGTCTCTGAGAAGCTGGAGCAAGGGGGAGTCCCCTAGAGCTCAGAGAAGCAGGGACTTGATGGGCCAACAACCACAGGGACAAGCCTCGGGCTCAGATCCCAGAGGAGCCAGGCCAGAGGCAGGGCTGCCGTCCACACTGCAAGCAACGCCTGGGTCCCCGAAGGGAAGCGGTGACAAGGCATCCGCTTGGGCTGGGAACTGTGGGCTCGGGAGCCGCCCCCTGCCCCAGGATCCAAGGTAGAGCAGGAATACCTCTTACCTTATCGGA
>PVJD01017083.1:0-18673 GCA_004026545.1 Mormoops blainvillei
CATTTTCTCCACCTGGATGGTTCTTACCACCTCATTCCACACACCACACACCTATTCATTCTGCCACACCCAGCTCAAACGACCCACAAAAGTCCCCGTCGGCCAGCAGGAGCGCTCGTACCTTTCGTGGTCTCGCTTTCTCGCACCAGGAAGGTCCCTCTCGGGTTCTCCGCATTGAGCAGTAGCCGCTCTGACTCCCGTCTTGTGATCTTGCCGAAGTACCACCTGGGGTGGGAGGGAGGAGGCTGGTACTGGGGGCCCGGGCTCCTGCCCACTCACAGTGCCTCTGCCTGGGATGTGGCTGGGGCCCTGGGCAGCCAGACCTCCCCCACGCCGGCCCCGGAAAGCTCTGAACCGGCAGCGACGGTGAGCAAGCAGGGGGCCAGAGTCCACACTCACTCCTCAGCCTGGATGGAGTCGGAGGGCGCCACGTAGTTGCTGGGGATGTAGCCCGTCTGTCCCGTGCTGAGCGAGTGGGCCAGCCACCAGTCTCCCTCTCTGAGCGGGGGAAGAGGGAGGGAACAAAGGAGAAGAGGGTCATCAGCGGTGGGTCCCGGTGCCTGCGATCTTCAGGGGTGCTGTGCTGGGAGCCCTGGAAGCCAAGTGGAGCACGGGGAGCAGTGGGACATGGCCACTCACAGCCTGCCAGGCCACACTGGCCTGGCACTGCTCCTCTCCCTGGCCCAGACGCCTCCCGGCCAAAGCTGACTCAGATGGGCTTTGTCCAGGACTGTAGCAGGGCTGACCATGGTCAGCCTGAGGCCGAAATTCAAAGGGGCAGAGCCCTGGGACGGGAAGCCATCTTGCTTCCTGTCAGAGAGACTGAGCCGTCTGAAGATGCCAAGTCCTGCCTCGGGAATGAGATAGGGGTCTCCTTGCCTCTGAGGAGCAAGCCAGTTACAACAGGAGAGAAGGTTCCTGTCCGAGATGGATGTCAGGTCGGACCTTCAAAGCTTCCCCAAGCCCTGAGATTTGGAAACCCAATACTGGGAGCCGGTGAGACCTGGGTGGAGGCAGGGGTAGCCCTTTGGGGGCTCAGTAAAAATCCAGGTGCCAACCCTTTGAACTAGAGCGATGCTCGCCTTTGTCACAAATCACAGGTCACACCTAAAAGACTCCTTGGCTGAAAACTATAGGCCTCCTCTTGCAGCCTACCTAACCACAGGGGAAACTGAGGCCAGAGGGGGCTGGGACTTGCCCGAAATCACACAGCGAGTCATGTCGGAGGGGACTGAGGTGGCACAGCCCCTGTGAGCAGGGCACTCTTACTCTAATTGCCCCACAAGACGGAAGAGGAGATGGGGGCCGGGACAGGAGGAGCTCCCCACACGGCTGGGTCCCCTGGGCCTGGGTGGGAGTGGGGAGGGGGTGAAGTACCTTTGCAGCCATCTGAATGTGAACCAGGTCTGGCTGGAGCGGGGGTCCAGAGACACAGAGGAGAGAGGAGAAAGCGAGAGCCCAACAGGAAAGAAGAGGCAGAGATGGGGGTGGTGAGAGGGAGAGGCAGAAAGAGGGAGGGAGAGAGCAGGACAGCCAGGCGGTGCTGGGGTTGGGGGACAAGGGGGGACATCCACAGAGGCCTCACATCCAAAGCAACCAAAGGGGAAAGGGAGAGGGTCCACGGGATGTGAGGGCAATGGGAAGGGCTGCCTGGGAAACAGGGTGCAGCCCCCGCCCATCCCTCCTGTGCAGGTGGGAAGACCGAGGCCAGGGAAGCAAAGGCCTCCGCTCAAGGTCGCACAGCCGGGCCCAGGCCCCCGACGGCCCGGCAAGAAGGGCTCGACAGACTGCTGAGCTCCTCAGTCCAAGGACACCTTTGGGACTCACCACGACCCCGAGAAGACACACAGCAAGCGGGGTGTGCTCCCCTCCTCCTCACTGGGCCCAGAGAGGGAAAGGCACTTGCCGACAGTCACACAGCCTGGATTTGAACCTGAACCTGAACCCTGGCTCCTGGCTCTGCTGAGTTTCTTCCCCTGACCCCCATTCTTCAGCCCATTTTGAACATGGAGAAGTTGAAGCCAAGGAGAGTATGGGGCTAGCGGAGCTCTCCAAGGACCTGGGAGAGCACCCAGACTGGGGTTTAGCGGTGGGGTGGGTTGGGGGGGAGCAAGGCTGAACCAGGGGTAGGGTCCCTTTTGGATGGACTGAGGCAAAGGCAGCGTGATGGGTGCTGTGCGGCTGAGTCAGCCGTGCCATCGCTGATACACCTTCAGGTGGGGACACAGTTCAGGTGGGAGTTTCCGCAGGAGAGGGAAAGTAGGGTAGCAGGGCCACCTCGGGGAAAGGAGCCCTCACACGCCCAGGACCTCCATCCACCTCCTGCCGTGCACCCGACCCAGGGCTGCCCGCACCTGCCTGTCCCATTTGACCCTCAAGGCCACCCAGAGAGGAAAGAAGGAGGCCTCAGCCCCCAGGTTAGGAAACTGTGGCTCAGAGATGTTGAGGGACCAGCCCGAGGACACAGAGCACCCAGGCTGGAGTAACGCAGCACTTCCTTTGTAGAGTTAGGGAAACTGAGACACAGAGAGGGGCTGAGACTTGCCCAAAGCCATACAGCAAATCGATGGCAGAGCAAGAGTGAGAGCCGGGGCCCCTGAGGGCCTGCAGCCAGTCACAGCAGGCCTCGAGCACATCTGCAGCCTCCCCAGCCCTCGGAGGCTCAGAGAACCCGGGGGAAGCCAGGGGCAGATGGAGGAGGAGGCAGCAGGGCTGAGGGCAGGGGACGGGACAAGATCTGAGTCGGAGGCTATAAAACGAGGCAGACTGACAAAGCCAGAGTCTGCAAGTTGACCAGCCTCTGGGGAGCCCCCAGCCACCAACTAACTCAAAGCAGAAAGCCGGTGGAGCCTGTGCCCAGAGACCGGCCAAGTGGGGCCCCCAGAAGCAATGGGGTTCAGCACTGCTGACATTACTCAGCCTTTGGCCAGCAGAACCTCTAGCTCCCCGATGTCAGCCCACATGAGAGTTTGGGCTCCGAGCCCAGCCGGGGAGTTTCGGCTCACAAGGGCAGGGAGGGGGGCACACTGCAGTCTCACTAACGGACTTGAGGTCCGACTTCAGCCTGGCCCCAGCTTGACAGGTGCCTGAGAGCTGCAGAGCGGAGGTCAGCCACCCCGGGGAACTGCCCCAGCTCACCGTGTGCAGGCTGTGTGACCTTGGCCCCACCTAAGTTTCCTCCTCTCTAGGATGGGGATACTCGTGCCTCCCTCCAAGGATGTCAAATACCAGCACAGAGCCTGGCACACAGCTCAATGTATATGAACTGTTAACATCTTGATTTGGCTAAAAAAAGAAAAACAACTTAATCTGTATCTCAGTGGTGTCCCTCTACCCACTCTCCAAAATGTTGTTGTTTTTTTTTAACCCAAAGCAGCTCAGTCCATCTCCAATAAGGATTTGCTGTGTGACCCTGGGCAAGTACCCTACCCTCTCTGGGTCTCAGCTCCCTCATCTATAAAATGGAAATTGTGCTTTTTATTTCCTTTTTCACAGAATCTCCCTTGCACCGGTGTAAATCAGTCAATATCAAGCCAGCTTCGGCTTCAGGTCAGCCAATTGCTATGCGTATCATCTGAGCCTCAGTTTACCCACCTGTGAAATGGAGCCATCAAGCGCCATCCTCCCAATCCTATGGTCTGGGAGACTCAAACCTGTTGCAGGTGGCTGCCAAGGGGCACCAGCCCAAGCCAGTCGTGGAAGTAACAGTGGGTAAATCTAGGCACATTCCCTGAGGCCTAGGCCTTATCAGGTGAGTAAGAAAACGAGAAAGAAGGAAAGGAGTAAGACATTCCCTGCCTGATCCCGCCTCGCCTTCCCACCTGTGGCCCGAGGTCCCTGAGCTGCATTTTATAGTCCCACTGCCGTCCACAAGCAGTGCGACCTCAGGCTGCTGACCGCACCTGCCGGAGCCTAGGGGTCCTCTTTGTGGGCCCTAATGCTTGTGTCGCGGGTCCAGTATATGGATCAGGATCGTGGCAGCTTTAGAACCTGGGACGTTATACCTGTTTGGGTGCTTATACACGGGTGAGGGAAGCACTTGGGGGACGGTGGGCAAGCGTGGGCAGTGCAGCATGGCCCACGCAGGCAAGTTTCCGACCCCTGAGGCCTGGGCACAGAGCACATGGGAGAGGGCAGGGCGAGGCCAGGGCAGGTGGAGTCAGGAGGGCAGGAAGGTATCCCTTGCCCCATGGCGGGGAATGCCCAGGGCAAGGTGGCAGAGGTTAGTGCCTGCTGGAGAGCCCCCCAAAGAAGCTTCTGGAATCTGAGTGGGAGGAAGGGGCAGTTCAGGGAACAACCCAGAGTCAGACCCAGAGGGCCCCTTATTCCTGGAGGCTCAGACGCCAGGGCCAGGGCTCGGGACAGTCAGACCTCAGGCCCCAGAGGGCTTTCTCAGGCCCAGGGCCACAGAGCGCCCAGCATGCCAGCACTCGGGGCCACATGGTCTGAAGGTCCAGGGGACAGGGTCTCCAGGTCTGCTGTGGAGACCCCGACCCAGCCAGCCCTGGCCAAACCCCAGCGACAAATGGGCTCATCCCTAAGCTCTCCATCTCCCTCGACATCCAGCCCAGCCACAGGTTAGACTCAGAGAGACCCTCATTCATAGGGGGAGCTGAGGGATTAGGGCAGGGGGCTTGGGGGTTCGACGATAATGGGCTCAAAGCAGTAACGATGGAAGGACATGTGGGTGGGGTGTGAGACCTGAACACCTCAAAATCAGATGGCCCAACTTCCAATCAGCACGTCCCCGGCCCTTTATCTCCCCTCTTCCTCTAATGCCAACCCCGAACTCTGCCACCCCCTGACTTCCCAGGCAAAGGAGTGGCTGAGCACTACGATGGGGGCAAGGGCTCTTGCCCCCCTCCCTCCAATCAGGGCACCTCACCTACCCACGGACGGGACGCCATCACTGCCAGCCCTCCTGGCAGCCCCAGGGCTGGCCAGACGCCCCCAGCCCATCCCGGAAGGCAGGACAAAGGAAGGGGAGGGGTGGAGAGAAGAAGGAGTGAGGACAGCTCTCAGACTCTGGGTGAAAGAGGCAGAATCAATTTCCAGAGACTTCCCTCCGGTCACCCCTTTGCTCGAGCCGTGACCCCAGCCCAAGGTGCCCTTCCCATGGCTTCTGGCTGAGATTCCCCCCATCGATTCTGAGCCTGCAACCTGATGCATCCTCCCCTGCACAGGCCTTCCCTCCTGCCCCCCCACTGAGCACTCCCCGCACAAGGGCCGTGAGTCATGCCTTCCCCTCCCAACTCTGCCACCACTAGCTGTGGGACCTCAAGCAAGCCATTTCACCTCTCTGGGCCTCAGTTTCCTCATCTGTAAAATGGGGCAAATATGAGTTTCCACTTCCCAGGGCTGTGGTGAAGTAAAACAATGCAACTCAAAGCGCTCAGCACCAAACCTGGCTCATACATGAAACACAATAAACTGTGGTATTTTATTACTGTTCATTCGTCTTGTTCACCAGCGCTAGTGGGGCGGCCCCCGTGTGCTGAGCAACAGGTGATAGGGAACCCAGGTTGAGGCGGACCTGAGAGCAGCCCTCGCAGTGCCCCTAGGGTGAGGGGAGGCAGATGCAAACAGCCGAAACCATGCGAGAACTGGACTGACACCAGGCCACGGACACGCCGGAGCGGAATGCTGGGAGAGCTCCGCTCCCAGGGAGAGCAGCTTGAGTCCAAAAGAGAGCTGCTGCCCGAGTTCCAGTCCTGGCTCTGCTGTTTGGTAGCTGTGTGACCTTGGGCAAGGGCCTTCATATCTCTGAGCCTCAGTTTCCTCATTTGCAAAACTGAGAAATTGCCTCCCCGTCTCACTATAGCCCTGGAGGGACGGCCGCTGAGTAAATTCAAGGACACAAGTTTAAAATGCCTGGCACAACACCTGGCACCATTTTTCCCTTTTGCCTCCCAGAGAAGGCAGTCCTCCGCTGGATCTTGAGGGATGAACAGGAGTTTGCCAGGCAGAGATGGGACAAAGGGCATTCAGGCGGAGGGGACAGCATGCACAAGGGCAGGCAGCGTGAACAAGCAAGACACACTCAGAGAAGTTGACGATGTCCAGCCTCCTTAGCCAGGCCTTCGAAGACACTCAAAGACCAATCTACTCTATCCTCTAGAACCTTCTTGCCCTTCCACAGCCCCACAGGCATCCAGCCCCCTCCAGAGCTGCACCCTCTGCGAGGGATTGCCTCCCACCACCTCCACTTGCCACGTGACTTCACTGTTCTTCCTCCAAGGACCTGCTTGAACCTCCCAGGCCCTGTGGTCGCCACCAGAGCGGGGCACACAGCAGAGACCCAAATGCCGGGGCTGACCCTGGCCCCGCCCGCTGCCTCCAGCTTGGCCACATCCTGGGTGCAGGGAGGCAGGGACAAGGCCTTCCCTACCCAAGCCCCACCGGGCCCAGCACTGGGCCATGCATGCGGCTGGACTCCATGGGGGCTCATGGGTCAGGATGAAGAGCAGGTGAGTCAGGAGGAGGGATGATGGGGAATGACAGCAGTGATGGGAGGACCCCGCCCCGCCCCCATTCTCAGCCCGGGGTTAAGGTCAGGACCTGGTTAAACTGGCTGGGGGTGAGGACATAAGCTGGGGAGCTGGAAGCGGGCAGCCAAGGGAGTCGGAGACCACAGGTAGGGACACAGCCACATGCAGACAGCAGCCCCGCCCCCACCAGCGAAGTGCCCCGCCCAGCCCGCCCACCAGAGTATGTACACACCTGACATCCACCTTCCTCCTAAGGGCCAGCGAAAGAGAAGCAGAGAGAGGGAGAAGCTGAGAAAGGGCTGGAGGAAGCAAGCACGGGCAGGAATGGGGGGAGGGGTCCCCAGGCTGCAGGGGGGCGGGGATAGCATGCGCTGCCAAGGGCAGCAATGCAGCAGGTGCAGGCTCTGCCCTGCCCTGTCCGCACTCCTGGTGAGCAGACCCCACCCCAACCCCACCCTGAAACCCTCCGTGGGTCCCCACCCCTGGGCACACGACCCAGAGGCTACGCGTTGCACCTCACTCCCACTGCACTCTAGGCAGGCAAAGAAGGGGGGGGCCGGAGGAGAAGGACCCCCACCCCATGCTGGAGTCCCGCCCACCCCTCCCCCGCCCACAGAGGCCCCAGAGTCTGGCAGGATCCCCATAGGCCAGCTTGGCTCTAGGATGCCCCACCCCAAGGCTGGAGCCCCCCAAGGTGAACCAGACGTGCACCAGGGAGTCCTGCCCCCCATACCCGATCCTACCCTCTCACCCCCAACACCTGGTCCTGGCACTCACACTGGGGGCTCAATATGGGTTCCCCAGCCCTCGCGGCGTGGGTTCCTCTCCCTATAGCTGGGCACTCTGGCTCAGTTGGCTGCTCCACGTCCTCCAGCCCCGATTCACTAATGAGGGCACCTCTGTGGGCACAGCCTCCAGTTTTAGGCCCTGCTTTTAGTAGTCCTGGGCCCTGGGCACAGTTCTGCCCTGACCACATGCCGCTCTGCACAGTCTGGGATCTGGGGTACTATGCCCTGTTGACCAGTTACTTAACCCAGGTCCCAGTCCTAGGGGCCCTCCCGGAGCCGCAACAACCACCGCTTGCCCCATTATCACCCCCACGGACCCCAGGGCAGCTCCCTGGCCCTCAGCCAGCCTTGGTGCTCAGCTCCGCCTGCTGCCCATCGTGCTGTCCCCTGGGTCCAGGATGCTCAGAGGTGGCTCTGGCCCAAGACCGGGCCCACATGATGGGGTCTCCAGGCACGACAGGGAAAGGAGCACTCACGTGTTGTTGACAATCTGGAGCCGCTCCCCTTTCTTGAAGGACAGGTCAGTCTCTGTCCGCGACTCATAGTCATAGAGGGCCACAAAGGTGGTCACTCCACCTGCAGAGAGGGAAGGGGCATATCAGAGGGGCAGAGACTACGGCCGGGGAGAGGGGTGGACAAAAGGACCCTGTACCCTGGGGGCTGGTCTCCCACATGCCATCAGAGCCCAGCCCAGAGGTGTGGTCACATTCAGAGGGTGTGGGCCTCGAGGCATGTCCAACTGTGTCCACGTGTCTGAGCACCCCTGTAAGGGCATGTAGGAGCCACATGCATTTCTTCATGTCTGTGTGTCCCACTGGGCCCTGGGTGATGTTGGGCATTGGCTTATCAGTTTCGTGTCTGTCCTCTCCATAGAGCCAGAAGCCCCACTAACAGGTTCCCAGAGCCTGACACATGGAAGGTGCCCGAGAAACAACTTCCCAAGTGGCAGAAGGAAAGTGTCCCAGAGTAGGTTGCTCTACTTCTCTCTCTGAGTGCTTCTACGTGTCCAGGGAGAGCTTAGCAGCAGGTAACTGTCCCCTCAAAGTGGCCCTCTCTGTCCCCCATTTTAAATACAACCGCCACCCCCCCATCCGCCACAACTCCCTCCCTGCCACTCAGATGCTTCTCACCAGTTACCACCTTCTAACACCCCTGCACGTCCAAATGCCTTGCTTTGTTTCTCTCCCCTGCGGGGCTTTACACACTGCTGTGTCCTCAGACCAGGAGAATCCTGGTACATGGTAAAGTGGCCACAGATATTTCTTGCACAAATGAATGGGTGTGTTTGTGGGTCTGATGTCTCACTTGGACATGTGTCTGTGGCTGAGGGGTCCATAAGCGTCCGCGTGTCTCTGCATGTTTTTGTGTTCTCACTGCATGTGTGTGTCTGGGCCTGTGAGTCTGTGGGTGTCCGTGAATGCATTTCCTAAGTATGTGTCTGTGTCCCGTGTGTGTCTTTGAAGGGCTTTGGACTAAACATGTGTGTCTTCATCCAGGATCATGAGCTTATACATGTACGTGTGTTTATATTTGTGTGCATCTGCACTGGGCGTGTGTCTGTGCCTAGGGAGTGTACACCCATGTGTCCCTGACTGTGTCTCTTGGTGAGAGGTCTGTGTCTATAATAGAGTCTCCAGCTAAGCACATGTGCACGTCTTGCTTGGCTGTCTTTCAGTGAGCTGCTGTCTCTGTGTGTATAGCCATGAGCGTGTGGCTCCACATGAGTGTGTTGGGTGAGAGCACAAGTGTTTGTGTGAATGTCATGTGTCTGTGTGTCTCCAGAACTACATCTATCTCTTTCTAAGCATCCCTTGTCTGGGCTGCTATGCCCCCAAAGTGACACCAGAGGGCGCAGGGGAGCAGCTCAGCAACAGGAGGGCCTCTGTAGAGGAGTTTTGGTTCTTCCTCTCCCAACACCCCCCTATACACCACCTCCCAACAACGCCCCCACCCTTCCGGGCCCCTTTTGCCACACACCAGCCGCCTGTCCCGACCCATCTATGGACTGACCAGAGCAAGGGGCAAAGCCTCAGACCTGGTCCCCATGCTGCCCTGAGCAGCTCCCTGGCTCTCTGGGCCTGTTTCCCCCTATCGTCCTTTATTTCTAGACCCCCTTATACTCGGCATCACATGGACTGTGCACCACACTTTCCAGTTTATAAAGCCCTCCCCACGCACTGCCTCCGGGAAACTCCCAAGAGTCCCCCGGGCCAAGCAACCCACCGACTCTTTCCCCTTGGTGAACAAAAGAAACAGCAGCCCAGAAAAGGGGTGTCGCCGCCCCAGGACACGCAGCCGACCCGGCAGAGCAGCCTGGGCAGACGCAGGAAGGGCGAAGGCGCCCTGGAACCTTCGCTCCCAGGCCCACTGACCAGCTAGGGGCCCCGCCCTCTGCGGGGAGGTGACTGTGTCGGAGGAGTTGAAGCCTCCGAACAGCTTGGGCTCAGCGGCTGCAGGGGAGAAGGCCGTGTGGGGGCCCCGGTGGCCGTCGGCGGAGGCCGGCTTGCTGGGGGTCTGGGAGGTGGGGAAGGCGCCCCCGCTGCTGCCATGGGTGTTCTCAGCAGGCTCCAGGCTACGGCGCCGTTGGCTGGCATCCTTGGGCTTGCTCTTGTTGCTGCCCATGGTCCTGGCTGGAGAAGAGAGAGGGCCCTGCGGTGAAGGGGGGACTCTGGGGGCAGGCAGGGCTGCCCAGGCCCCTCAGCCTCCACCCCTACCCATTCTACAGATGGGGAATCTGAGGCCCAAAGAGGGGTACCAGCCTCCTTGGGGAAGTGAGCCTTTCCGAGCCTCAGTTTCTTCATCTGTAGAATGGGAATAATGTTGTCACCCATAGAGGGCTTCCTTGGTACAGGACCAAGCACAAAAGAAACCTCATAATCAGAAGCCCTAACCTCTCCCACATTCCTCTGAGTCACTGTTTCTTGTGGCCAGGGACAGTATCTGAGTCATGTCTATATCCCAGGCACTTAGCACATAAAAGAGAGTTCACTGAGGGTTTGTTGAGTGAATACACAACTGACTGAAATTGTCTAATAACAGGGGAACGGTGTTAAAAGTTGCAACCAAGTAAGGGATGCAGCAAGCAGCTGAAAGGGGTGATGGTTGGGAGCTCACCCCGGCCACAGAGTCTTTGCATGTGCTGTTCCCTCTGCCTGCACGCTCTTCTGTGACCAGTTCACCAGGGTAACTCATGCCTCCCTCAGTTTTCAGTTCATATGTCACCTCCTTGGAAAACGTTCCCCAAATCCTTTCACTGGTTTAAGTCCCTGTGACTTATGCGCCTGTCTTTGATAACATATGACTCAGTTTTCATTTAATTTTTATTTGTGCAATTATATGATTATTGTCGTGGGCTTTTAGTCTGTCTAGTACCTAGCTCTCAGTACCTAGCACTGAGTGTAGCATACAGTAGGTGCTCAATAAACAGATGAATGAAAGAGATTTCTGAGCCAGAAATCTGGCAGCTCTATAGACCTCAGGAAACACAGAAAACCAAGCTGAAAACTCCCCAGTGATGCCCATTGCCCTGCCACACCCTTTTGCCTCCCACTTCCCCATCCACAGGTCCTCGCTGGCCCCAGCTCCCAACGAGCCTGGCTAGGGTCTCCCCATCCACCATGGCCGCCCCTCCCTGCTCCCTCATCTTGGCAGCTCTGATGGGTCATCACCTCACCTGGTGGAAGGCAGGGGCTGTCCCAGAAGGGCCTGGGAGGCAGCCTGGGGTCTCAGCAAACACCAGGTGTAGAGTCAGGGGTCGTGGACTAGAGGCCCTGCTCCACCTCTTGCCACTGTGTGACCCTAGGCAAGTCACTTCCCCTCTCTGGGCCTCAGCGTCCTCATCTGCAAAGCAGGGACAAAGCATACTCTCAGGGCTGTTGTGAGGATATGATCAGAAAAAAAAAAGCACCATGACTGTGACACGTGGGTCATGATTTATCAGGCCCTGACCCTGGCAGGCCTGATGACAAGAGTTTCCCAGGTCTGAAATTTCCTTCCACCCTCCCAAAGCATGTTACGAGCGAGAGCAAGGGTGGGTAGGGCCCAGGTTGTTAAGGGTGGGCTCTGAAACCAGACTCCCCAGTTCAGATCCTGGCTCTGCCCCTCATCAGCTGTGTGAACTCAGGTAAGCAACTTAATTTCTCTCTGCACCCCACTTCTTCCTCTGAAAATGAGGGGGGTCACTGTGATAACTGAATGAGGCAAGGTAGCGTGCTGGGAACACAGCAGGTTACCCTGCCAAGCCAGCTCTCACTGATCTCGTGTGACTCTGGACACACAGGCTAGGTGGGTTCCAACTGTTCTCCAGGGGATGCTGCAGTCCCTGGAATAAGTCCAGAATTTCCTCTGGGAACCCTTGAATGGGAAAAGTCCCCTCGACTGGTTGGGGACTCAGACGAGATTGTTAGCCCAGCTCTGTGACCCTACTCCCTATGTAAACCTCAGCTAGTCCCTGCACCCTCTGGGCCTCTGCCTGCCCAGCTACACAATGGGGGTGTGGCCTGCATGCTCCCTGGGGTCTATCTGGCTCAGAGAATGTAGGGCTAGGGAGGCCCTGGGGACACCTGCTCAATAGCCCAACGGATCACCAGGGCCTCCCAAGGGACCAATAAGCCTGGGGACAGGAATGGCCAATTTTAAGCCAATCCCCTGAAGTCATGGTGCCCATCAGCACTCATATAGTGGGTGTCCTGTGGGACCTACTGACCTGGTTCCCCGCATTCCCAGGCTTGACAGACGCTGAGTCCCAAGCACCAACCCCCAACCCACTTGCTCCCTGGCACAGCATTCACAGCACCAACTGTGCGGCAGGCCTGTGTCAGTCACTGCAATGGGACACTGAGAGGAACTGGCCAAGTCCTGCCTCAGAGGGTGCATGCCCTAACAGGGGAGATGTTTGTGGGACTTCGAGAGGAAATAAAATTTGCAAAAATATATTTTGAAAATTTTTTAAATGAAGAACTTTTTAAGAGCCCAGATTTTCTTTACAATGAACTAAATGACAAAGAGTGAGCCCCCTGCCACTGGAGGTAACCAAGAACAGAAGCTAGGGTACTTGGCTAATGTGCTGTGGAATGAAAGGGAGAGTCAGAGCTGGACCTTGGAAGCTCTTCCAGCACCAAGAAGATGTATGTTCCTTCTTGGGAGGCAGTGAAGGTGAAAAGACAGCTCCTGGCCCTCAAGCTCTTACACTAACCAAAGACACCACTCCCCACAGGACCACCCAGAAAAAGCATAAGAGGCCTTTCAAAAGCAGGCTAAGGTGGCCCAGGGCCTCTGAGTGCCATGTTGGCTGGCTTGTGGGGTTTAGTTTTTTTGTGGGGGTGTTTTGGTCCTTGCGGTTGATTCTAATTATACAAGGAACACGTGTTTGTGGAGAAGCAGGCAGGCTGAGGTTAAGAGCCAGTGTCTGGAGCAGACTACCTGTGTTTGAGTCCCAGTCCTACCACCCTGGCGTGGGACCCTGTGCCTCAAGTTCCTCCTCTGTCAGCTGAAGGTAACAACAGTACCACGTCATAGCGCTGCTGGGAGAACCAGCAAGGAACGTGCACGGATCACGCGTTTCTTTCTGGAATCACATGAAAGTAGGACTGTAAACTGGGACCCATGTAGTGCCCTGGACTATAAGCTCCCTGCAGGCAGGGCCAGAGCAGATCCATCGCCATACACCCCATGACCAGGACAGGCCTGGCACCTAGAAGGTGATCTGGAAGTATCTGTAGAATAGATAACAGACTAAAGAACACAGACACACATGATTTACATCCTGCTTTGTTCCTGCAACTTCATGTAGAGACCAAGTATCTTGCTGCAAGTATCGTATTCAAACCCTCCCAGAGTCTGGACCTTGTACTAGGCCCTGCTATAAGCACCTGGCAAATACCGACTCATCCAATCCCCATGATAGAGTAGGAGGCAGATACTAAGTGTGTCCCTATTTTACCGATGAGGAAACTGAGGCACAGAGAGGCTGAGGAACTTGCCTGAGATCACACAGCAAGGGTGCAAATGAAAAGAAGCGGGAGCAGGAAAACGCAATGGCAGGCAGGAACTGGGGGTCGCTCCTGGGGTCCAGTGGAGGAACTCGCGGACCCCGCCTCCTGCCCTCAGGACCCCTCTCCCATGGAACAGCCAGATGCCCTTGGCAGGCGGCAACACGAGTGGGTAGGGCGGTCCAGCCCCACCCCAAAAGCAAGCTGGAAGTTTCAGGCTTCTGACAAAGCAGAGAGTGCTTGAGGAAGAACAGGCATGTTTAGGGTGGGGTCTAGTCCCTTCAGGGCTGCTACCATGCGGTGGGACCTCCCGGGCCTCCTGGGACTACCTTCTCAGGGCAAGACCCAGTCTCGGGGCCCAAACGCCAAGTCAGTATGAGTTGCTCATTTGAGAATGGCCAACCCCCCCACCCATCTCTTCCACTACTTGCACACTCCGAGGCAGGAATAGATCCTGGGGGCCCCAGGGGAAGTGCTAAGGGCTCCATACTAGGGTGCCTGAGGTTCTAAGAGGAAGGTGGCCCCTTTCCTCTGGGGAGCTGCTCCCAACCGCAGGCTCCACACCGAGGGCTCAAGTTATCACTACCCATGAGAGGGGCCAGGATGTGGCCCTACAGCACTGCCCCCTCAGTGCCCACAACACGTCATGCTCAGCGGGTCCCAACCTCACCCAGCACCTCTCCCTAAGGCTGCCCCTGCCCCATGTCGCTGTCAGGGCTAGTCTCCCATCCCCCTCCATGTTTCTCAAATGCATCCTCTCCCACCTTATCTCCATTCCCTCAGGCCAGGCCCCCTCCTCCTGGCCTGGGTGCTGCAGGGGTGGGTTCTCCAGTGCACCCTCCGCCCAGCACGGGCATTTCTGTAAGCCACACAGACAACTCCCCAGAATCGGTGCTGCTAACCCCCTCACTCACAGGCCGCCTGTGGAGGGCGCCACGCTAGTGCTCACCACCTGGCCTTCGCAGAGGCTGCCCCCCTACTTCAGGTATGTAAGTGCTCACAACATCCAGAAGAGTCCAGAAAAGTCTGCTGTTTAGTCATGACATACCCACTCCTTCCTTCCTGAACCTGAGGAACATCACTTCCACCTCCTCTAAGGGTGGAGGGGAGGCCAGGAGCTAAGGAGATAAGAATAAGGGCCCCACCCAGTCAGGCCTGGGTTCAAGTCCTGGCTCCACTACTTAATAGCTAAATCTTCTTGGACAAGTCGCTTCACCTCTCAGGTTCCTTATCTTTAAAATGGGGATAATAAGAAACCTAACGTCCAAGAATTAAGTGACAGTGTCCATGTGCAGGGCACAGAATAGGTGCTCGAAGAACAAGGTACGATGTTGTTTTTATCATCACAGGAAGTAAGAGGAGCAGTTGCAAGAGGAACAGAAGTCAGGCGGCAGGGCCTTGAATGCTGGGCATAGAGCTGAGGCCCTGACAAGCAGTCCGTGTTCAATTGTCCTGACGGTCCAGTGCAGTGGGAACTAGAACCGCCTCCCATATACGTGGGACTAAGGTTCAGAGAAGCCCGAGTTTTGCCTGAGACCACGCAGCAAGTGAGTGCTGCAGAAACGGGATGCTTGAGGTTCGGGAGATGGCGTGTCAGGATGCACCTCTGACGGCCCGGGGTCGTGGGCTGACAGACCCCAGTGCCCCAGGCACCTCCACCACCACACCAACATCGCTATCCACACTGCTGGACCCTCCAGGGAAGAAGCAGCAAGATGGAGGAGTCAGAAATACAGGCTTGTAGCCAGAATGCCAGATGCAGATGCCAGCTTACCACTTACCAGCCAAGCAGCCTCAAGGGGGCTTCAGTTTACCCCTTATCGAAGAATCGGTGTAACTGTCCCTAGGTCATTGGGCTTGTTGTGGGAGAAGCATGAGATATGAAGCTCGCGGTGCATGGGAGCTGCTCAGTGAACATTAGCTATTACCATCCTTACGTTGGAGACTATTTTCAGACCCTGCTCGCTTTGCTAATCACTCGTACAATTAGGCAAAGACTTCCAAAATTCCTACCATGTGCCAAGCCTTGTGCATGGCCCTGGAGGGATGGTCTGGAGAAGTTGATTGGGGGCCCAGGCCTACGAAAGCCACTTCACAGGGGAAGAGTCCAGAAAAGACAAGCATGTCCACTAGCTAACCTTACTCGAACATACTTGCCAATGCAATGGGCTAAGAAAAATAAATGAAAGAAATAAAATGGAATTAGAAAAGAGAAGGTGAGTATTAGCACTTGCAGGTGTTATCAATGCAGATCTGGGAAATCCAGGAGAATCTGCTGCCAAACTATTCAACAAAAAACTAATGAAGTAAAGTGGTATGACAGTAAAAGGTGATGTCCAAAAATCAATGATGTATTTCTATACCAACAGCAACGAGAAAATAAAATCAAAGAAAGCTTAGCATTATAAAAATACCGACTCTTCCTAAATCAATCTCAAAATTCATCAATAAAACCCCCACGGGATTTTTTTTTAACTAGGAAAACCAATTTTAAAGTTTGTAAGTAAATGTATATGAGTAGCCATGAAAAATCCTGGAAAGAAGAGTAATGAGAAGGAACTAGCCCAACCAGATAGTAAAAATTACTATAAAATCACAGCACTTAAAACTGTGTGACATCAGCACAAAAACAGACAAATCGATGGGACAGTATAGAGGGTCCGAAAACTGGCTCAAAGATATAGGAATTTAATGTATAGGAGAAGTGATATTTCATACCAGCGAGAAAAAAACAGACTGTTTTTAAGGTACAGTTGGGACCAATGATCCGCCATCAGGAAACAAGGCCGGAGCTCAATCTCACGCCACATGCCTATAAATTCCAGGCCAGTCAATTCTGAATCCCACAAAAACAAAACCATCAAGCTCTAAAACTGGGAGGGGAGAGCAAATTTTCTAATCTCAGATTAGGAAAAGCATTTCCAAACATGGCACAAAGCCTAAGAATCATTCTTAAAATGATAAATCAATCTATATAAAAATCTAAAAGGTCTGCATGGCTCAATAAACATCATAAACTCAAAAGACAAACAACAAACTAGGAAAAACATTTGTAACTCATATACTAGACAGGAGGTTTTTTTCCCTTTCTATATATTGAGCTCTCACAAAATAAGAAAAATAACCACAGACAGCAAACCAAATGACTCTTAAACATATGACAAGATGCTCGGCCATAATTATAAGGTGAATGCACATTAAAACTACACAAGCTACCCAATCACATCAGACTATACATTCTTTCAAGTGCACATGGTCCAGGGTAGACCCTACGCTAAGCCATAACACAAGCCTAATAAATTCAGGAGTGAAATCATACACAGCATATTAGGGACCACAAAGGAATAAATTAAGAAATTAATAACAAAGAAATGTGGGAAATTACAAATATGTGAAAATTAATACATTCCTCAAAAACCAATGAGTCTAAGGAGAAATCACCAAAAAATGTAGAAAATACTTTGAAATGAATGAAAATGAAGACAGAACATATCAAAATGTATGGGATACAATAAAGGAAAACTTATGGGAAATTTATAGTTGTAAAAGCCTATACTGAAAAAAGGAGAAAGTCTCAAATCAATCAGTAATCTAACCTTCCACCTTGAGACAAGGGCAAAAGAATGAGAGCATCGTCCCAGCAAGCCAAGGTTGTAGGATCGATCCCTGGTCAGGGCACATACGAGAATCAACCAAAGAGAATCTCTGCCCTAGAACCATGGTCCAGTGTGTCTATAGACTTGCATTGAAGGCCCCCACACTGTAAACACTGCGGGACTTACTCAAAGCCTCAAATGGCCACATTTTGGCACCATGCCAAGGTTGAGTGGACTCCTCCAACCCCCACTGAGATTCCTGCAGCTATTCAGAGTTTGGGAAAAGGCAGTCAACAGCACTCAAACTGGTGGCTTCAAACAGTTCACAGTTAAGGAAGCTCTGCTGAACGGTTTGGGGACCGCTGAGGTGTGGATGTGGTTTTACGTTGGTAAGGTCCCAGGCAAGCATGACATCACTGGCTGTAATATTTGAAGACCAATCTTTAACATCTGTTTCATTTTGGCTTATTATTTGAATGTTCTTGGACCATGAGTGATCAGAATAGTATCTGAATTTTTAAAAAGATATGTCGAAAAACAGAATTAACCAAAGAATATATAAATAAGTGGAACAACAAATTGATGTTTCTCTCTCTCTCTCCCTCTTTCTCTCTCTCTAAAATATAGCAATCAATAATAAAACACACTGGCAAAAGAAGAGCAAACAAATCCTAAAGCAGGACTTCTGGCCAAGATGGAGGCGTAGGTAGATACACTTTGCTTCCTCACACAACCAAAAGAAGGACAACAACAAATATAAAAACAAAAAGAACCAGAACTGCCAGAAAATCAAACTGTATGGAAGTCTGACAAACAAGGAGTTAAAGAAGAAACATTCATCGAGGCTGGTGGGCTGAGACAAAGAAATTTGGCCCAAATAAAAGAACAGATCAAAACTCCAGAAAAAGAACTAAGCAATGAAGAGAGAGCCAACCTGTCAGATGCAGAGTTCAAAATACTGGTAATAAGGATGCTCACAGAAATGATTGAGCACAGATGCAAAATAGAGGAGAAGTGAAGGCTGTGCAAAGTGAAATAAAGAAAAATATACAGGGAACCAACAGTGAAGGGAAGGAAACTGGGGCGCAAATCAATGACTTGGAACACACGGAAGAAATAAACATCCAACTGGAACAAAATGAAGAAACAAGAATTCAAAAAAATGAGAGAAGTTTAGGAACTTCCAGGACAGCTTTAAACGTTCCAACATCCAAATCTTAGAGGTGCTAGAAAGAGAAGAGGAAAAGCAAGAATGAAAACTTTTTTGAAAAAATAATGGCAAACTTCCCCAGTATGGAGAAGGAAATAGATTTCCAGGAAGCCCAGGAAGTTCAGAGAGTCCCAAAGAAATTGGACCCAAGGAGGAACACACCAAAGCACATCATCATTACATTACCCAAGATTAAAGATAAGGAGAGAATCTTAAAAGCAGCAAGAGAAAAAGAGAGTTACCTACAAAGGAGTTCCCATAAGACTCTCAGCTGATTTCTCAAAAGAAACCTTGCAGGCCAGAAGGGGCTGGAAAGAAGTATTCAAAGTCATGAAAGGCAAGGACCTATACCCAAGATTACTCCATCCAACAAAGCTATCATTTAGAATGGAAGGGCAGATAAAGTGCTTCCCAGATAAGGTCAAGTTAAAGGAGTTCATCATGACCAAGCCCTTATTACATGAAATGTTAAAGGGGCTTATCTAAGAAAAAGAAGATTAAAACTATGAACAGTAAAATGACAACAAACTCACAAATATCAACAACTGTACCTAAAAACAAACTAAGCAAACAACTAGAACAGGGACAGAATCACAGAAAT
>PVJD01017084.1:0-19439 GCA_004026545.1 Mormoops blainvillei
TCTTTCCTTCCTTCCTTCTTTCCTTCCTTCCTTCCTTCCTTCCTTCCTTCCTTCCTTCCTTCCTTCCTTCCTTCCTTCCTTCCTTTCTTCCTTCCTTCCTTCCTTCCTAATACTCTTTTCCAGCACCCAACTGCCACCTTACCCCCAGCCCCTACTCCAGAGATTTCCCTTATCATTCGTGCATAATTTTGGCTACTTCCATTTGTCCGTAGCTGGGAGATCCCCGTTCATTCTGGAGAGACCTCCCTCCTTTCTCACCCATTTAATTGACTAACCAGATTCCAAAGGGCTATATTTTCTTCAGGGATCTTCCACTGTGTCCCTCTTAAAGGACTGTTAAAGTTATTCTCCCTTTCCTCCAAGTTGAGTACACTCTGCTTTCAGTCACAAGTTTCTTCATCTGTTCCTTCTTCTTTATCCCTGGTTTATTAAAGGGGAGCCAATAACACTGCAAAATTAAAAGAATTATTCAAATTTACCTACAAACTAAAGGCTTTTCTGAACTGTGTTCTCTACGGTCAACTCATGCTATACCTCCTGAAAAGTGGTGCATTGGAAGCCAGCGAATTCTATTCAAAGTTGGTATTTCTTATCTCCAGGGTTACAAAGGCTATTGTTGATTTGTCTGAGTTTTAGGACAAGGACATCGCCCTTTAGATAGTTATGGCCTCTCTTAGATGCTTCTCAAAGAAAAAGCATCTCTAATGACCAGAGAAAGTCATCCCATTGAGAAGGGATCCCTAAGATATGTGGCTGAAGGCAGAGACACTGGAGAGGTCTTTTCTTTCAAAAGAGCACCTATAATATCATTCCTTAGGAACACGATGGTTCCCTTTTAAACTAAAAATGTTCCCTAGGTAGACAATAAGACAGCAGTTTAAAATAGCTGGGGATATTATTAAGAAGGACAATGCTCAGACACTACCATCAGAGATTTGGTTTGAATTGGTCTGGGTAGGACCCAGGCATGATATGTTTTAAAGTCAACCAGGTTATTCTAATGTGCAGACAAGCTGAGAGTCAATGTGCTAACATCTTAATTTTTAAAGAATTCTTTCCTCAAGAGATATTGACACAGGAAGAATGTATATCGGGATAGTATCTGATGATGCTTTCCTCTGCAAGAGAAGTTTGCTAACAGGAGGAAAGGAAACTAAAAGTTGAGTTGAAAAGTGCTAAAGATGTATTTCTATTCCATAATTGTGCAAAGGGCCCCTAATTATTTCCTGACTCAATGACAGTTAGATGTGTCAGCCCAACATTAACAAATTATGGCTATTCTGAGGGACTTGATATTTTATGTTAATTGACACAAATTATATGATTTATAATTGATTTTAGAATTCAAAAGAGCATAATGATTTATCTGGCTCTCAGAGTGGACACATGCTGGTGGTCTGCCCAGTTTTCCTTCCACTGGCAAAGTGCCTTCCCCTACCCCAGGTGGTCCTGACATCCTGCCAAGCCAGCAGTGGGGGTGAGGGCATGACTCAGGCTGGTCCCTGAGTCATGTGTAAGCACTTTTCTATCTTGAATTCCCATAAGTGAAATTGCCGAGTTCTAGGATATGCATGTTTTTCATCTAAACACCCTTCAAAGTAGGCATATTGACTTACACTTTTCACCTCTTCAACACTTCGTATCTCATCAAGCAAAAAGATTTCTCTCTCTAAATTTCTCTATCTCCTTAAAAATTTTTACATATAAAGTGTTGAAGTAGTATCTTTGGTTGTTTTCATTTTTATGTCTTGGATTATTGAGATTAAGCCCATTTTTAATGCTTATTGGACATTTTTCTACATTCTTCTGTGAAATATTTATTAGTATTCTTTGACCACTTGAATTGTGGTTCAGAGTTTAGATCAATTTTCTTATGGAGGACAATTTGACTATGAATTCTTGCTTATAACATGAGGTAACAATTACTTTTATGGAAATTAATTCCAATTCACTACCTATATTATTAGACAGTGTGTCAAGAACCTCCATCACAGCACTGGTTATAATTGCAAAGAAAAAATAAATAAATATACAACAGCAAGGGATTGGTTAAATAATTTATGATATATTAATTATTAATAATTCATTGTAAATAATATATGATATGACATAATAGTTGCAATATGTAAATATGTGATTAAAAGTAGAACATATTGTTTTCTTCTTTATAAAAGTAAGTTATAGATGCAAATATGTATATACTGTATTCAAAAGCCTGGATGGACATTTATAAACATGTGACAATGGTTATTGTCAAGGTAAGACCTCAGATGATTTTTCTTCTTTTGATGAACCGTATTTTCTAAATTTTGTATAAAAATATCTGTTTAATTTTGTAATATGACAATATAATAAAAGTCATTTTAAACTATTGATCAACTGAAACTTTTGCTTGGCCAAACAAAATCTGGCTATTTTAATTTTTCTCCATAGTGTTTGTCCTTTCAAATGTAATAATCATGCCTTTGTATTGCAATTTGCATTGAAAATTTGCCTAAAGTCCAGTTGCATCATGATGCTCTAATTTATCAACATGGTTATTATAATAATTAGAAATTATATACATTAAGAAAATGAACAGTAACCAGCTCTCCTGCAGCTGCTTCAATTATGCCCTAAGCGAAGTAAACAATGGTGGTCATAACCCTGTCCATGAAGCTTTTGAACACACATTACAGTCAATGAATAATTATTGTTATAAACTGAGTCAAAGGGATATGGAAACAACATATTATTTGTTGATAATAACAATTTCCTTAAGGTCTCTATTCCTACTGGAGCATCCTTAACTATGTTCTGAAATGAGCTCATTTATAACCATGCTCTGAAAGAAGAAATTTCCACTGGTATGCTCTTGATAGATTTTTTATTATGACTGAGCAATAGCTGGCCACTGAGTCCAGGAGTATCAAATAACGTCACCAATAGATTTATCTTGTTAACAGAAAATAATCACAACTTTTCATAAGTTATTAATGACTGTTTTAACTCAGATAATAGATAATTCTGTTTCTTTTCTATGTGTTGCCCTCCTTGGGAAAATTCTTAAACAATATGCAGTTAACTCCATCCAAAGGTACAGTGAACTATTCTATGAATGCCATGTCAGAGTTATTTATTGTTCTCTGGAGACATAAATTAAATTCTAAGTGAGCTCATGTAAACCTCTTAAAATAGTTTCTGGCACATAGTATGTATTCAAGATCATGAATATGTTTCTTTTTTTTTTTAACAGAGGAAAATGGGCAAGGAAAAAAAGGATTCAACATGATACAGTCCTTTCTGTTATCTGGATCACAGTCATAAATTTAAGTTTCTAAACAGTGAAAATACAGACTATATATATATATATATAGAAGAGTATATATTGTGATGGCTTTTTAATATGTCAGCTTGGATGACTTACAGCTCCAAGAACTCTCCAGTCTCTTTCCAGTTATGGGGTGCTGCAGTGATATTCTCTCGGGACAGCTGGATGACAAAAGGGAAGCACTGGACATTTTGTGCTATGCACACCCCATCTCCATGTTTTTCAATAGAATACTAATCTGCTGTGAAAGGATTCTGTAAATATTAATCAGTTGGCTTTAAGTTAACCAAAAGGGAAATTCTTAGGTGGGCCCAACCCAATCAGTTGGAGGTTCTTTAAAACAGGATTTTACAATTTCTCTGAGCTCAAAGCCTTTAAATAGTAGCTGTACTCCACTTGCAGCTTCTCTTCCCTGCCTCTCGACCTTCCTTCCTCACCAGCTGCTGTGGAAACAATCTTCAGCTCATGTCCCTGGGACCCCGGGCTGCTCCTGGCCTCCCCTTTCTGCTTGCCTGCCTGTGGGCTTTGCATCCGCTTACTCAGCCCCCATTATTGCATTAGCCAATTCCTTGTAATAAATTCATGTATATCTCCTACTGTTTTGCTTCTCTGGTTGAATCCTGACTGATGCACCTACAAAATATGTATATAAAGTTAAAAATTATTAAAAATTAAATCCTTGTAGTCACCATTGACCTCAGCTAAGAATTAAAATATTATCAGTTTCTTAGACTTTCCATACGTGTCCCTTTCTCTTTGCACCTCTCTCCCTCCCTTTTTTAAAAAAATAATCTCTATTCTGACTTTTGAGTTAAGTTCTCTTACTTTTATCACATATGTATATTCAAGCAATATATTGGTTAAGGTTTTTTCATTTTTATTTCATTTTTATTTTTTAATATATTTTATAGATTATGCTGTTACAGTTGTCCCATTCTTTTTCTTCCCTTTATTCCCCTCCGCCCTGTATGACCCCACCTCACACCAGCATTCCCCTCCCTTAGTTCATGTCCATGGGTCATATACACAAGTTCTTTGGCTTCTCCATTTCCTACACTATTCTTAACCTCCCCCTATTATTTTATACTTACTATTTTTGCTTCTTATTCCCTGTACCTTTTCCCCCATTCTCCACCCTCCTCCTCCCCACTGATAACCCTCCATGTGATCTCCATTTCTGTGATTCTCTTCCTGTTCTAGTTGTTTGCTTAGTTTGTTTTTGTTTTTGTTTTGTTTTGTTTTTTCAGGTTCAGTTGTTGATAGTTGTGAGTTTGTTGTCATTTTACTGTTTATATTTTTGATCATCTTCTTTTTCTTAGATAAGTGCCTTTAACATTTCATATAATAAGGGTTTGGTGATGATGAACTCCTTTAACTTTACTTTATCTGGGAAGCACTTTATCTACCATTCCATTCTAAATGATAGCTTTACTGGACAGAGTAATCTTGGATGGAGGCCCTTGCCTTTCATGACTTTGAATACTTCTTTCCAGCCCCTTCTTGCCTGGAAGGTTTTGAGAAATCAGCTGATAGCCTTATGGGAACTCCTTTGTAGTTCAAGATCTCCTTTTCTCTTGCTGCTTTTAAGATTCTCCCCTTATCTTTAATCTTGGGCAATGTAATTATGACATGCCTTGGTGTGTGTTTCCTTGGGTCCAACTTCTTTGGGACTCTCTGAACTTCCTGGACTTCCTGGAAGTCTGATTCTTTTTGCCAGATTGGGGAAGTTCTCCTTTATCATTTTTTCAAATAAGTGTTCATTTTCTTGTTCTTCCTCTTCTCACTCTGGTACCCCTATGATTTGGATATTGGAGTGTTTAAAGTTGTCCCAGAGGTTCCTAAGCCTCTCCTCATTTTTTTTTAAATTCTTGTTTCTTCATTCTGTTCTGGTTGAATGTTTATTTCTTCCTTCTGCTCCAAATCATCGATTTGAGTCCCAGTTTCCTTCCCTTCATTGTTCTGTCCCTGTATATTTTGTTTTATTTCACTTTGCATAGCCTTCATTTTTTTCCCCTCTGTTTTCAACCATACATGTCAACCATTTCTATGAGCATGCTGATTACCAGTGTTTTGAACTCTGCATCTGTTAGATTGGCTATCTCTTCATCACTTAGTTCTATTTTTGGATCTTTGATCTGTTCTTTCATTTGGGCCTTATTTTTTTGGTCTCAGGGAGGTTATTACATTGTAAGGGGTGGAGCCTTAGGTATTCTCCAGGGCAGGGCAACCCTTGTCACTGCCTTGCAGTGCTCGATGTGGAGAGGGGTCAGACAGGGAACACTGCCACTTGCTTGGCTCTTGGCCAACTTTCAGTCACTTTCCCCACTACCCACAAGCAAATTGGGCCCTTCTGTGCTGATTCCCTTGGTGGGTGGGTTTGTGTACATTCTACGACCCTGTGGATCTCTCAAACGAACCTTCCTGTGAAAATGGCAGTTTCTCCTGCTGCCTCAATCCCCACAGGCTTTTACCAGTAGAGGTTTTGAGGCTTTCTTTTCCCACACTGGAACCCTGGGTTGCACAATCTCTCTCACTCCCCAGTTGTTCCTCCCAGTTTATCTGCACACAAATGTGGAATCACCCAGTCTGCCAGCCCCCACCTTGCTGTGTGTCCCCCTGCCCTGGCTGCCCATCTCTGCCTCTCTTATCAGTCTGGGTGAATGTTTCTTCTTTAACTCCTAGGTTGTTGGACTTCCATACAGTTCTATTTTCTGGCAGTTCTGGTTATTTTCTGTTTTTAAATTTGTTTTTGTCCTTCTTTTGGTTGTTCAAGGAGACAAAAGTGTATCTACCTGTGCCTCCATCTTGGCCGGAAGTCCTGGTTAAGTTTTTTTTTTTTTAATTACTTATTAGAAAGCACAAATCTAACTGTGTAAGGGAAGGGTATTATTAATGAAGCTTCTCAGGAGAAGATAAGACAAACATAGTAGATAGATTATTGTACTGAGAAATCAGTGGGCAAGGTCATGAATAAACCCTGGGAAACATAATGACAACTGAGTACCTGATGCAGAGCATCCCAGGACAGATAGGAGTAGTATGATTCAGGTGACAGACATATGGAAAACTGTTGTTCCCAAGATTCCTCCTAGCTAGCATTCTACCATCTTTTTAACATGAGGACGGAATGCCCAAGGGAGCCTGGCCCAGATTCTTAGCATGTCTTGACATATGTTAATGAAGCTTCTGCTCTTTCCACTGAGCCCTGCTATCTGGGTTAGCTGAGGACACTCACCCCAGATGAGTTTTCTTTGACCTACTCTGGAGAACTGTATGCTGTCAACAGTGAATTTAGAAGCAGATAATACCTAGGTGCCCACGTCTGGCTCTCACCCCCCTATGGTGAGCCCTGCGTTTCTCAAAGTGAGTAAGTCACTCAACCTCTTTCCTCATGTACCCTGGTACTTTTTTAATGGGCTCATGATCCAACTGGTCAAGATGGCAGAAATCATGCTATAAATACTGCATAGGTAAACTCTCGACTGTCCCAACAATTGAAAAGTGATTGAATTTAGAACAGATATTGAAAATAGAGTTTACAGGGTCTGTTGCTATATGAGAGGTGGGATGAGTGAGAGGGAGGTATCAAGGATGACTTCGAGGTTTTTCACCTGAGCCAAACAAAATGCCATTTCCTTCAGGAGAAAGAGCAAATGTGGAGTGAGCTCATGGTCTAATCTGGACAGTCAGGTGATTCTTCCCAGGACTCAAAATCTTAAGCAAGTGACACACACAGGAAGATAACGCCACATTCATCTCAATGGTAGTGGCAGACCCAGACCTGATTGCTGCTGGCCACTGCTGTCCTGTCTGATCCCCAAGTCCCCGGGGTTCCCCTGATGTGGCCCAGTATCCAAACCTGGTTTTCTAGCTTTTCATTCATTTTGCCAGCCCTTTGTACTCTTCAGTGGCTTTCCAATGAATTCCTTCTAGGCAGGTTTAGCTACAGTTACAATCTGACTGACAGGGTGGGTGAGCCTGCTGGGAGCATTAGTTTACAGTCAGCTAGTGTCTCAGGGCAATTAGCGTCCTGCTGCTGTAGCAGCCCAACCAACAGAAGCTAGCTGGAGTTTCTGTAACATAAAAGATGATGTGTATGTTTAACTTAAAATAGGTTGTTTTATGGGAATACTGAACATCATACTAATTTCTGCCTGCCAGATCTTCCATCTCACCAGATCTCTCTGGAAGCCACATTTAGAGGAAATAGCAACTTGACAGTATTCTTAAACTTGATCCAATAATGAGGGTTATAAAGGGCTTTAAAAAAAAAAAAAAAGACCCCAAGTATAAACAGATTGCCACACCAAATTGCAATTCAGTAAAAATATTCTTGCTGTGTATGAGAGTAATAATCTAGTTTTTTTAATTTTGAGATTTTACTTTTTATATCTTGTCCATTACACATTTTCTTAAAAACCATCTCAATTTTTTGTGTGAAATAAGACAGGGAATATATTTATCAATCAACCTTCATGAAAGATTATCATTAAGCTACAAAAATATGTGTCTTTCTGTTAGAGATATTTCACAGGTTATACATCCACAGGTTATACTAAGCATAGCCCTCATTGTTGACAAATTATTTCTGATCCATAATCTAAGATCAACTTGCTTTAACTTACCATAACTCTCACTTGACTTATCATTAATAGAGATGTTGAATAGCCGAACATCTTTATGTCAAACTCTGTGTAATTTATAAATTTTCCATTTTATGGATTATTAACTTCATTGAGTCCCTTTGTAATAAGTAGGACTTTCCAGTGCATCTTATTTACCTGTGAATCAACACTTATCTAAGTGTCATTATCAGAGATAGAGCAATTGTTAAAAAAAAGTCTGTTTTCACATAAATGTGTGTATATATACATATACATATATATACATACATGCACACATATATAGACAGATTTGTATATTCTGAAAATGCCTCTTTACCAAAAGGAGTTATTTTTCCTAATTTGGAAATACTTTCTCTATGATTGCAGACAACATCCCTACCATGTCAGTTCACCTTAAAAAGATATAACTTTGTTCAACTTCAAGGGAATTGGTTAAAATTGGATGAGGTGTGGGTGGGGGATTCCAGAGGGCAAGTCTCATTGATGTTAAAATTTGGAGAACAGGAAATAGCATAACGCCAAGCACCCTTACAGTAAAAGTATTGGAGTAATGTGGAATGAGTCTTTAAGAACTCACAAAGACTCGGGATTGTTCTTCTTCATGGTACTTCGGGATCATAGATGCTTTAGACAGCTTCATCCAACATAGTTCCATGGAAGATAATGAGGGAAGCAGAAGGAAAAGGGGGAGAAAGAGGACAGTACCTATACCAACATCACAGAGACACCGATGCCATTGGCTCCTGCGGGGAGGAAGACCACCTTCAGCAGGACCAGTGGCCCACTAGGGAGGGTTAGAGGCAGGCTTCATGTCACCCCACAATCTTCATCCTAAACTCAACCCCAATCATTCCCCAAAATGTAATTTAAAACATGCATATTTTCAGTCCTGCAAAGGAATCACAAGTATTTCTTAGTGGATTAAACCGACATATCAATGAAATAGTATGTCCCATTAACAAGATTATTTCAAGAGAAAGCCTTGAGAAGATAATTCATAATTATTCTTAAAATTAGCCCAGTGTTTTAGATGTGTCTGAAACAACTGATCAGTATTTGAGTAATCAGGTATCAAAATCATCCTGCTACCTCAGGTATTTTTCTCTTGCTGTTCAATCATCAAGATTCCTGAAGCAGTTTACCTTCCTGGCAGCACAATAGCCTTGGGAGGTAAAAATAACTACAGGGCAATTATATTTGTATTATCATATTTTATATATTTTTCATCTCATAAATAAAAACAGTACAGTCAATAATGCTCTTCTTGACAGTGTAGCAGCAGTAATTCTCATACAATTCTCATACCTTCACAGGTAATGAATGCCTAAAATCAACCACTAAAACTTCATGAGGCTTAAAAGTTACCTGCTTCAAATCAGCTTGATTTCTTTCCCAAAAACATTTAAAAACCAACATGTTCTCTTCCAGATGCCCAGATGCCCACCTAGCCTTCAAACAAATGAATGGACAGGTCATCCCAGTGGTTGCTATATAACATTATAACATTACTCATTCCACCTCTGCAGTTTCACTTCTATTGTTTTCTCATCTCAGATACCCTCCCCTCCCCTCTCCTCCTTATCTAAATTTTAGTCAGCTTTTAAGGCCCAGCTCCACTTCTTCTTGAAACCTTGATTGTTCTAGGTGTTATTAAATTCTTGTACCCATATTCCTATAGCATATTATTACAAGATGACTGACATTCATCCAGTTAGCAAACATTGTTGTCTATTAAGTTTCAGTCATTATGAACTGGGAATATGGAGATTTTAAGAAAACATATGATTGCTATCCTTCAGGAGACTGTGTTTGTCCCATATATATGTATTTCTCCTACTTAAATGTAAACTCCTTAAAAATGAAACATAAATGTAAACATTTTTAAAAAGGGAATCATATTTGCATCTATTATTAACAGAGCCCCTACGTCCAATCCCAAGCTTCTATATACAGATGAAAAGATATCTATATACTAGTAATAATAAATACTAGATTTACTAATTATATATAGAGTCTAAAAGAAAAAATAAAACTTCACAATAAAATTTATTCAAAATTATCTGATTCCATTTTCATAGTTTCTAGCCATCAGAAGCTACATTTTCCATCTTATTCTCAATGCATTTTTCAGTTCCTTTTATTTCTGGTGCACTATATTATAATTTTTTAAATTAAAGTAAAGCAGAGTGGTGAAAAGTACAAAATCTGGGACGAGATTGCCTTAATTACATTTCTAGAATCTTACATATATGACCTCGAGTCATCTAAGTTCCCTCATCTGTAAAATGGGCATGAAAAGTGTATGTAACTTACAAGATTGTTGTGAAGATTAAACAAGCCAATGCAAATAAAACTACCTGTCACATGGTAAACACCTTGGAATTTTTTATTCATGATCACGATGATGAATAATAGTAAACAGGGTAGAATCAGGATGTTATCAGGTGTTGCTATTTCACGTCCACACATGAAACACTTGAACCAAAAAGAGGGATTTGATGTATTCTGAATTAGAGTAGAAATAATTTTTAAAGACAGAATAAGAACTCCCAGAATTCACTGGCTTTGAAATAAGCACTGAGCTGTACTATCTTCTTACATGGAACTGTCTGCTTTCAGGCTCAGTCCAAAGCAGTATTTGGTGTTGAGGCTTCATGGAAAGGATAAATAAGACACAGTCTCTTTTTTCAAGTAGATGACTCTCTGAGTTGTGCTAAATAGTGTGGAATTACCTTGTCCTCCAACCATGCTACTCTAATAGATGTTAGTGGGATTTTCTTAATCAAAATCTAAAAAGGCACACCTATAATTCTGTAATACTTGAAATTTCCTATACCAGTAATGATATGCAAGTAATTGGGGTTGCTGGTAGAGAAGATGCATCAGAATAATGTATCAGTCTAGACTCTTTGCTGCAAATGATACTGGGTTGGCCAAAACATTTGTTTTTTTTCCATAAAAATAACAGACACATTTTTCTATTTTCATTTCCACTCCAGCTAGTTTAAGCATGAAAATATTTCTTAAAGGGTGTAGGTAGCTTAAAGAATCTCCTTGAGAGCCAGAAAAGTAATTTCGCAGCTACATGACCAGTAAAAAGAATAGCTAAGAGAAACACCCAACCGTGACACACTGTTCTGGTAGAAATGCCATTGCTATTATGTCACACAGCTTGACATCTATGACGTAGAGGCTGGGCATTAAAACACTAATGTTGCTGCCTTCAAGGGCCAAACTCCTTTACTAACATGCTTGCAAGGGGATCCAAAGGCTACACGTACAGCCATTTCCTCACTCTCGCAACTTCCTCCTTTGAAGTCTTGCAGAGTTATATGTGCTTAGCAAAATCAAAGCCATAACCACAAACTACTTTCAAGATAATTTTTTTCTTGTTCTTGTTCTCCTCCCCCTTCTCCTCCTTTTCCTTATCCTCCTCTACCTCCTCCTTCTCCCCTTCCTTCTTTTTTAGTTTCTACCATTTCAGTTTAGCAATAAAGCAGAAAAAGGTTAAAGCAAATGTTGAGAAACAATTCACAGCATCTACTGTCCACATCTTTTTCTACTCCACATTCCTTTTCCCAAATTTGAGCTTCTAAACAGTGAAATAGCAGCTACAGTTGCTCCTTCTTAATATAACACAACTATTTTTCTTACAGCTAAAAATGCTCTTATCCTCTCTTCAAAAGGGGAGACCTGAAGTCTTGATGGCTGATATTAATTTCTCCTTTAGGCTGGTTAAAATTCTTTCTTGGTTTCTGTAACATACAGACTAAATAGTAAAGTTAATCACTTTATAAGATGGAAGGAAAAGGAAAACAATTAGTAAATAATATTAATACGTAAATAATAAAGTACAAAAGTAAACATGTTTAGCCACTACAGTCCTCTCGTCTGCAGCTGGTCATGATATTTTACATGATATTCATAATCTTTTTTCTGCACTCCATTCTGTTCCCTTTGCCCTCCACCCAAATTGCAGCTGGTTTTGGTTCTTTATCTGGTGGGGTGACTCAGGTGTGTATCTTAGCAGTTGTACCTGATAGGGTTATCATAGTTTCCATTAACTTTACCACTGGGCGCAGCAGCACCGGGAGGCAACTCAGCCAATGCCCTGAGTTCGTGTCCTATGATGTCTGCTCCACTGTTTAAGCAGCAAAATGATTTCCCCTTGATAGTCAAGATCCTCATCTCTAACCAGTTAACCTCCCATGTTTTTATTTTTCTTTTTGGGTTATTTTTCTGATATTAAAAATCTTAAAGTGACCAAGTGTCATTACCAACTTCCATTTTAATGTATCCCCTACTAGAAACATCTCTCCCTGAATACTACAATATCTAACCAAGTAAAGGCCAAGGTTGTAGGGAATTGAAGTGAAAATTTTTGAGCAGATCATTAGGCATAACGGTGAGAGGTACCAATCCCACTTCTACTTCCTTGGTTTGAAGATGCCATACATTTTGTCTCTAGAGAAAACCAACACCTTAACTTGCTTACTGGCTTAGGTTAAAGACTGCATCCCCTAGGAGAGTGTCAAGTGATGTGCTGGTTTACGTTTAAGAACTGGTGCTGGGAAAAAAGAAGTCCCTGAATTGTAACATTTTCTAATTTGGGTGCTGTAAATACTCCACCATGTCTGACATTATTGAACACAGAATTGGAAAGAGATGTTCAGTCACATAACATTATATAGAATTTCCACCATAAAGATACAATAAACAGCCTCTAGTGTACAGGTAATGGCAACGTTCAGTAAAATAATTAGAAAGTGATGAATTTTGAATATTGATTATTTTTGTTTTTCATATTGTTTGTTTAATTTAAAGTTTATATAATTTAATTGTTAATAATGGTTGTGTTTAAAAACTGGCTTACAACATTTCTCAATACCTAAAATCGCCTCCTGCAAGCTGGTTGGAGCCCTGAGCTCCAGCACACCACTGAAAGCATCTTACACTTGTGTAGCCCAGATGCCTCACAGCTGTGGTCTGAGTTCTCAATAGTAAGTCTTCCACTTCTATAAAGCTAGCTGTTCCAGTGTATGCCACGAGCATTAGGTTATCTCTTGCTACTTTTCCTAAAAAGGGAGTTTCTCGATCTGAATCAATATTATATGAAGTACTATAGGAGTAAAAATGCATAAATAAAAGTTGATTGCATAGTTTTGGTGAGGAGACACATGATGGGAAAAGAGAAGGTAAATTTATATCCAGAATAACTGTTAGTTCTCATGGGCTAATCCTGATCTCTTCATGTCATAAGCAACTCCTTATAAGGCCATAAAATTAGGTGAGGGAAATGTGGAAATGCAGTAAGAGTAAATGCACTGGGATTATGAGATACCTGCAAGTTCAATGTACTGAGTTTTTGAGACTGCTAAAGACTTACCTTTTTAAAAAATTTTGTTTAGTGTTATAACATTTTATATATTTAGATTCTTAATTTATCCCCAAAATAATTTAGGACACTAAGTTATAGTAACTGTGGGATAAGTGCAACATTAAAAGTAAAAACAAAGCACAGAAGAGGAAATAAACAAACATGATTCAATTTATAGTCAATATATAAGAACTTTGATAATAAATAAAAAGAATGAGATTCCTATGCAGAATCCATAGATGGGATCTTGGCACAGTGCCAGATCACACTTGGAATACATTTATATAACTAAATTCTATAAATGATTTAATGTCCAGTAATAATAAGCAAGTACATAGGTTTCCCTATTTTGCCATTTCTAAACTCAGTTTAAAGTGTTGTTGATTTAATAGGTAGCCATGCAAATGTCTACTTAAAGCAGTGCATGAAAACATTGTTTTGAGTGAGAGCCCAGAAAAAAATGATAAATTTATTTTTGTTTTCTTTGTTTCCTCATCTAATTGTTCAGGATTTAAATCTTTTGGAAATTATTAAACATCTATATGATTTTTTAAGGATTTTATTTATTTATTTTAGAGAGAGGGGAATGTAAGGAGAAATAGAGAAACATTGATCTGTGAGAGAAACATCAACTGGTTGCCTCTTGCAAGAGCCCCAACCGGGGACCAGGCCCCCAACCCATGAACAGGAATAGAACCAGCAACCTTTGGCTTTGCAGACGATGCTCAGCTCACTGAGCCATGCCAGCCAGGCCTAAATGAATTTTTTTTTTAAGTGTTACCCCTTTACAGGTTTGCTGGAATCATTATAGTTCAAAAACATCAGCTCCAAGATTCAATCTATATGTAAGACTGAGAAAAAGAGTTATGCTTTGTGTACCATTTATAGTTTCTACAAAGTAGTTACAGGCTACCTTAACAGGGACTTGTACATAATAGGGACTTAGGGTGGACAGGTGCTTTTTTTTTTTTGGTATATTTTGCTATACCAAAATATTGCCACATGGAATATCTGAGATTTCCCTGCCTATGTTCTCCTCTAGGACTTTTATGTTGTCACAACTTATATTTAAGTCTTTTATCCATCTTGAGTTTATTTTTGTGTGTGGTGTAAGTTGGTGATCAAATTTCATTTTTTTTGCATGTAGCTGTCCAGCTCTCCCAACGCCATTGGTTGAAGAGGCTATTTTTGCTCCATTTTATGTTTCTGCCCCCTTTGTCAAATATTAATTGACTATAGAGACATGGGTTTATTTCTGGGCTCTTTATTCTGTTCCATTGATTTATGTGCCTGTCCTTATGCCAGAACCAGACTGTTTTGATTACAGTGGCCTTATAATATAGTTTGATAAGACCTATCTTGTTTATATTACTTCCATTTTGTGAACTAGTGTTGTTGAACATACTCAACTTTATGGATGATGGATTGGTAATAATGTAGCTAGTGATAAGGCAATTCAGGTTTAAGTCCATTTGCTATCTCAAAATCAGGTGCTCAGCAGCAAGCCAGAGTCTGTCTGTCTGTCTATTCTCTGCCAAAGAGAGAAAAGATATTTGCTGAAAAAGGAATGATTTGTTCTACTGTTGCATGAGTCTGTGTTATGATTCTCTTCTTAGGAAATTCTAGAGCAATGAAATCCGGCATAAACACTTGTCTTGGTCTGTTTGGGTTGTTATAACAAAATACCATAGACTGGGTGACTTATAAACATTATTTCTTACAGTTCTGGAGGATGGTAAATTCAAGCCATGGTGCTAGCAGATCTAGCGTCTGATGAGAGCCCACTTCCTGATGCACAGATGACCAGTGTAACCTCACATGTCAGGAGGGACGAGGGATCTCTCTGGAGCTTCTTTTGGTAAGAACACTAATCCCATTCATGAAGGCTCCACCCTTATCATCTAATAACGTCCTAAAAACCCACCTCGCAAGACCACTACTTTTGAATTTCAACATATGAATTTTAGGGGGACACAAATATTCGGTACATTGTGTAACTTAATTTTTTAAAGTAGTGTCTAAAATCTTGTAACCTTGTAGCCCTCTGTATATAATAAAGATCCAGTTGATTCCATTTCAAACAATTGATGCAAATGTAATTCATAAGAAAGATATAACTTATCATGTCTACAGAATGATAGAGGATTCCTGCACAAATAAATTAGTAACAAAAAAATCCATTAGAATAATTACATAGATTAATTTCTAGATGAATGAACTGTTCTCTCTGAACATGGAGATAAATTTAACTGCACATTAATAATTTTTAAAGCTAATGATAGGAGGAATATAAGCATAATTTAGATTTATATACTATAGCAAAAGCAGGCTTCATCAGCTATCCTGATGAAATATGTGGCAATTTTGTCCACACAGATACTTCTTGAATGTCAGCAGCAAGAACTTGAGCCTCACTCCTCAATCTAAAACCAAACAAACAAGCAAACAAACAAATAAAAAAACCTTCCATGACAAGGGCTTATGATTCAGGTTCAAAATGTTATGTAGCAGTCACAGGAGCTGAGTCAAGTTTTGGTTCCAAGCTGCAGTCATGCTCATGATGTGGGGGCAAAAAAGTGGAATTGGGCACTAACTCCAAGCAGAGGGCAAATCTTCAGAACAGAGATGATTTAGAGGCAAGAAAGGTCCCTTCGTCTCCCTTAGCCTGAGGGGGCTCACAAATCAATCTCAGCTTATCCAGCAAGCCTGCAGACTGATGTGGGAGACCTAATAAAACTGCGGAAGAAATAAAAACATGTAGTTGAAGCACCACCTCCTTTTTAAAAGCATTGGATAGAACTACTCTGCCAAGTAGTCCTCTTCTTTCTTGGAACTTGAACCATCTCAGGGATAATAAGTCTACTTTTCCCAGGGCAGTTGATTGTATATTATGACAACCCCGCCTCTTAGGTCATATTTTCTTACCATGAGGTAAAAGTTGCCTTCACTTGGTTCTACCCATTAGTCCTAACACTCGAGCTTCAACGCCAGTGTTATATTCCTCTTCTATGTAGTAGCTCTTTAAAATCAGAACATAGTGATCACACCTGCCTTCTTGATATTTTTCTTTTCCAGGCTAAAAATAATCTCTTATTTAAAAAAAAAAAGGATTAAAGATTTTTTTTTTAATATGGCATGGCTTCAAGTTGTGGTAGGATAAGTAATGTATTTGTATTAGCTGCTACTTTTTCCTTCCAACAATTTCTCTGCTCCTCCCATAATCCCCCATCCCATATGATAGTCAGGACATTCAATGTTCTTGCCTCAGATTACAGATGTGACAACAGAAAAGCACAGGGAAAAAGCTCTCTTCTGAATTTTGAGTTTTGAAAAGCATTATTTCTGAGAAGAGCAAAAGAAAATTCATGGTGCAGAAGACATGGTAAGTAATATGATGACCTCCCCCACTCCCAGCACTGAGGCTAGAAAAGAATTGCCAGGTTTGAGTTGAGAAGTAGTGAGGTGGAGGCCAAGGAGCGACATGAGAGGGGAAGGCAACAGGGCTGAGACTGAGAAGAGAGCTACCACAGTGACCCCATAAGTGCAGGGAAAGTCAGCACCCTCAGACCACCCAGTTTACAAGCTCCCCCTTTTAGTTCTGCCAGCAACCCAGTAGGAGTGGAGTCCACATCTGTAGGCCGTGCTTTTCTCAAGTGACCGAGCCCATGGAGGTCATGAGAGCCCCACAACAGGGCCATTATCCTTCTCAGCAGCCTGGAGGCCTTCCGTCAACAGCAGAAAGCGCTTCGTTCTACCTGAGAAACATCAGCGGTGCTCAGTGTCTGCCCGTCTTTCTCATGAGACACTTCTTTGTAACGTTCTGGGCATATGCAAGGCCCAGCGAAGAAGAGCACAAAGACAGGAAGTCGTGAACACACAGAGAGGAAGTAGTGGTAATTTGTAAGAATAAACCCTAGTGTGTGCTTAACTGGAGTAAAACAAACAAACAAAAACAAACAAACGAATAAAACCCAGCTTGACGGCTGCCTTGGGCCAATACCCTGTTAAAAAAATTACAAATTTATTCACAATCCTTTTCTCTTTTCTGAATATCTTTCTGTTTACTAAAATCTTTCCCAGGACAAGGGTAATGCCACAGTTTTGATCTACCTATGCAGCTCCCTCAATTGCAGTATTTTGGAATAAAATTCAACAGCTTAATCATAATGAGTACCTAATATCAGAATAGAATTAGAAGAAAACTCAAGAGTGAGGGGACTTTCAAAATTGCTTCCTTCTTTAAATCCGGCATTATTTCCTCAAAGCAGAAATTTCATTATTAACATTCTAGTTATATTTTTGTTTCTTCTATTTAATTTTTTGGTTTGTTTTCTTCATCATAATTTGTTTACTAATTGTAAACAAATACTAATACTAATAATTTTTTTGTTTAAAATTAATTATATACCTGTGAATGAGGATATAATTTTGCCATTTAGAATTTTTGATTAATATAATGGGGTGTGGAAGAGATTGGTCAAGACTTTTTTAGAATGATAATGAATAGAGCACAGGATAAGATAAACAACTTTTCATATCTACTTCTTCACAGACTTCCATGACCATGAGCAAGGGTCGAATTGGGTAGGGCTTGCAAAATTTTTATGAAAGCTCTCTCTCTGATTAGAGCTTTTTCTAGAAAACAATATCTGACTTTCGTGACACGGTAGTCTCCACGAGGAAGTTGAAATTGCTAAAGATCTTTGATCCTTTTAACCAAATTATTTTTTGTAGCTTCTTACATTAATATGTATGTGATTATGTATAAGTACATGTTCCAGGTAGGGCAGAAGTAGGTTTATAGTTGTCAGTGTGCAAAACGCCAAGTTAGTAAAGCTATTGTAATGATCATAACCTGAAGGTCTTTTTCCATACAAACAACTGTAAACCTACTTTTACCCCACCCTGTACATCTATTCTGATTTCTATTTATTTTATGTTTTTACATAAGTGTGTATTTAAGATATTAATATGTCTAGAAGTCATGGCTTTAGGGAAATGGGTTCTGGCACTGGTAACAGTGTGGTAAGCACTACTAAAAGAGTCCCCGTGATCTGTTTTCCTGCTATCCATGATCTGGAAAAACCACCTCCCCTTGTGAATGGGCTGGACTGAGGAACTTTCGTTGTCACTTCTGAAATTAGATTATATGTTAAAAACAAAAAACAGAAAACCCCTGGCTTCTGTCTTGCATACCCTCTGTCACTAGTCTTTGCTGTCTTTCAAAGCCCCTGGTCTGAGGGACACCAGCTGTCCTGTTTGGAGTAGTTCCATAGACAGGTCCATGTGGCAAGGAGCCGATGTCTCCAGCAAAGACTGAGCCAGGGCTAAGATCCACAGCCCAAAAGCATTCAAAAAAATGAATCCTGCCAAGGAGCATATGAGTGAAATGGCAACGGATCCCCCGCCATCCGAACTTTGAGCCGGGTGTTGCCCTGGCTGGCGCCTTGATTACGGCCGTGTGAGACCGTGAATCTGAGGACACAGAAAGTCACACCAAGGTTCCTGAACCATGTTGTGAAACAATAAGTGTGTGATGATAATAGCTGTGTACTAAGTTTTGGAGTAATTTATTATATAGTGATAAATGATACAAATAGATGTTATATTTCTATTGCCGAAGATTATTTTTAAAATTTTTCTGTTAATCACTTTATATTGTTAACTCATATTAAGCTATAGTCTGCTAAAACTATTCAACTTTTTAATTAAGTCTCTTCCACTTTGAAGTGTGAGAGATACATATAGTAGAGGTATCTGGATCCAGATTACTTAGACTCATGTCCCAGCTTACCACTCACTGGTTGTGCATTCTTGAAAATCATTTAGCTACCCTGGGCTATATTATTTGCATCTGTAAAATGGGAACAATAATTCCCACAGGTTCCCTACCCCAACACACACACCTCCTGAAATTTTTTGATAGCTTGGTTAACCTCAATGACAAAGTAAATGATGTGGGAAAGACCCAGATACACTGTTTAATCTAGTCCTGTTGCTCTATAGATAAGATAAATTACAGATTATTGATCTTCCTAGAAACTTTGTGAATAAATCCCTGGGAAGCTTGACACTGTTGATTAAAGTATGGAAAAAAATCATATTTTGGCAATCATAAAGTATCAGA
>PVJD01017085.1:0-18660 GCA_004026545.1 Mormoops blainvillei
GCCTCAGCCTCACTAGAGCCAGGAAGGCCCTAACTGCCAAAAGTGAGATTGTTACAGACAGAAGAACCGAAGCCAGGAGAGGTGAAATCTGCCACCGTCGCCATCACTGAGAACACAGACTTAGCAAGGAAAGGATCAGGTTACCACCCCAGCCGGTGTTCTTGACGCGCCGCCGTGGTGCCCAGGAAACAATGGGAGGAAATCTGGACCCACCACGGGAAGGCCCAGGCCGGCTCCGCCCGCGGTCTCGTCTGTCTCCCACTAAACTGGGAGTTTGTTTATCTCTCTCACTGGCGCACAACATTAGGCACAGAATCGGTGCTTGGAAAATATCGGGAGTAAGTAATCCTAAGAGCAGACACTCAAAGTGCCCCTCATGTGCCATGTCGCCACCAGCCTGAGACGTCGGCGCCATTACTACCCCATGTCACAGGTGGGAGAACTGACGCACGGCTAGTAAGTGGTGCAGCCTCGACTCACCCGGCAGCAGGTAAATCCATACATTAACGAATTCATGAGTGTGAGTAACGGTGAGTGGATGAATGGTAGGAAAGGTGAGTAAGTAAGAGAGGCATCGAAGGAGGGATGGAGGGAGCAAAGGTGAGGTGTAGGTCTTGGCAGAGGGGAGAACAGGTGGAGGCCGTTATCACTCTTCCCCCTCCAGCTCCCAGAAACAGGCCCCTTTTCTCTCCTCTCAGGGAGTCTTGAATTCTTTCCCAGGCTGTTGCCTAGCAACAGTGCCCTCACCCCAGCCCCACCCCTCCTCAGCCTGCCAGAGCTGGGGTGTGCAGCCAGCCCTGGCCACGGTAGTCAGGGTAGATGGGGAGCTGTGAGCTCTCGGGTGTGTGTGTGGGGGAGAAGGTCAGAGGTCAGAAAGGTGGGCCTGGGTGGGCTCCAAGCCTGGGAGTAGAGACCCGTGGGGAAAGGCTGTTTGGACCAACCATTGATTCCTTTTTTTTTTTTTTTAAGATTTTATTTATTTTTAGCGACGGGAAGGGAGGAAGAAAAGCAATGATATGCGAGAGAAACATTGATCGGTTGCCTCTCGCATGCCCCCGACTGGGGACCTGGTCCCACTACCCAGGCGTGTGCCCTGACCAGGCATCGAACCTGCAAGCTTTCAGTTAGTGGGACAAAGTCCACCCTACTGAGCCACACCAGCCACAGCCCAGCTGTTGATTTTGAAGGCACACTGCTGGCAGGGAAGTGGGGATTCTCACGGCTGCTCGTGGTGATGGCGAGTCCTAAGTCCTGGGTTGGAGGAGATCTTGGATGATCACTTCCGTTCCGCGATCCACTTCCTCGTCTGTAGAATGGGGACACGGCGCCCACCCCCAAGGGGGAAAGTGCGGATAGAGTGGGCCCATGGGAGGGCTATTTTTATAAGCAAGGAGTGTGCGATCTAGCTCTAGAGAAGGAATATGGGGCAAAGGAACACTCAGTCTCCTCCAGGAGAGGGTGGACCTCAAGAGGCCCAGCGGGCTCCCTGCAGAGGAGGCCCGGAGGACTTCCCTAAGTGCCATGGGAGAGCGGCGAGAAGTCCTGATAGAGGGCACAGCCCGTGCAGAGGCCAGGAGGCACGAGATGGAGCCCATATAATAGTAACTACTGTTTATTCACAGTCGGGCATATTTACATTTAATCCACACAGCGGCTCAGTGAGGCTGTAAGGAGTGATCCCATTTTACCGGAAAGAAGACCTTGCTCCAGAAGGGTCAAGGGATTTGTTGGGTTCACACCACTGGTGGGTGGCAGGGCTAGGTCCCGGTCCCTTTGCTCAGATGCGGGAGCAAAGAAAGCAAGTGGCACAAAATACCGCAGTGGAATATGCCCGGCCTGCCGCGTGCCTCAGGGAAGGAGGCTGGACCTTGGGCAGAAGGCGGTGTGAACCACTGATGGCGTCTGAGCTGGGAGAGAAGCGACTCAGGCTGGGTCCTCGGGTCCCTAGGTGCTGCCCTGGGCCATCTGTTTCCACCTCCTACACCCGCCCCCCTCTGCATCCATCTGCCCCCGTCGTTTCTCAGCCACACCAAGAAACCATGTGTGACAGAGGAGAATGTAAAAATATATATGTAACCGAAAAACAACAGCGGCTGACAGAACACAGCTATAAATAATCTGACGGGTGTGGAATCATTCCTCCGATCCTGCTTCCTGATCCTGCTTCCTGCTGCCTGAGGAGCGGGGGACTGGTGGTGGCAGGGGTGGGGGGGGACACTCAGGGAAGGGAAAGGGAAAGGGGACAGCCATTTGTGAGCCTACTTTGTGCCAACCGCTTCATAAGCGGTATGTTTTTGAGTCATCGCAGAAACCTCAGAGAATTGCTACCCTCACCCCCAGTTCACAGAGAAGAAAACGGAAGCACAGAGAGGTGGGTCATTAGCTAAGGCCGCACAGCAAGGAGGCAGTGGGGCTGGGATTCCAGCAATTCCTGCCGCACACCAGCTCTCCGAAGACAGGAGAGCTGCTTTCAGGCTCTGCCTCCCCCAGTCCTCCTTCAGGGAGCTTCAGGCTTCCAGGCACTCCTCTGCTGACAAGCCTTCCATGGCTCCCCAGTGCTCTCCAGGTAAAGACCAAACTTAGGGAGGCCCTGAAGGCCCTGCAGCCTGGTCTCTGCCCACCTGCGGCACCCATGTCCTGCCAGCGCCCCGGGGCTCTGAGCCACAGCCACGCCGCGTGGACCTTCTTTCAGGACCTCTTCAGGGCCGCGCTCTTGGCTTCTGCAGCTACTGTTCCCTGTGCCGGGCTTGCTGCTTCCCTTCTAGTTACATCGGTCTGCCCTGCGCCTGAGGTCTGCCGCCCTGGCCGCCTCCACGGGTCGGCTTCTGTGCTTCCCCCGTAGGGCCCGAAGCTCCGTTGTAATCATGTGGGTTGTCACGTATGATGGGCCGCAGTTGTTGAGGACGGAGCCAGGCATGGTCGCAGGCGGCGTGGCCACATAGTGGGTGCCCCCAGGTGCTTGGCTGCTCAGGGTGGGGGGCCATGAGGGAAAGAAGTTGCCTGTGGCATAAATGCTCCTCTCTGGGCATTGCAGCGTGAGATGGGACTAGAAGGGGTGCTGGGAGAAGGACAAAAATCAGAAGGAGGAAGAAAGGTGAAAGGGACTCCCGGGGCTCCGCCAGGGGCACCAGGGAGTGGATAAGAAGAAGGGGAAATCAGTTGGCCCTGTCACTTGGACCCTCATCCCGTCCCGGATCACCTTTCGGCAAGTGGCCTGAGCCTGTTTGCACATCTGGCCAGTGTGAGGCACAAAGGTCGGGGTTGTTTGTTCATTGTCGGACCCCTCTAGACCAGTGCTGCCCAACAGGTATTCTGTGAGCCACTTACGTAATTTTTAATTTTAATTTTCTACTAGCCACTTAAAAAAAAGGAGCAACTGAAGGTAATGTTTTATTTACCTCAATGTACCCCAAATATTATTTCTGTATGCAGTCAATTTTAAAACCTAGAGAGATTTTTTTTTTAAACTTTTTTTTATTTTCAAAACCCAGTGTGTCTTTTACACTTGCATCTCAGTTTGGAGCAGCCACATTTCAGGTGCTCAGCACAGCTCTAGACTGAAAACTTGATGAGTGGGGACCATGATTCTACAGACCGTTATCTCCAGGGTATGGCACGTAATGGGTACTCCGGAAATGTTTGTTGAATGACGGGCTGACCAACTGGCTGAATGGATGGATGGATGAATGAACAAATTGTCTGAGGCCTCGTTAGATCAAATGCCAGGTTCCCAGCGTTGGCCGTCGGAAAAGCCTAGAAGCAAATTCTAGTCCCACCTCTGCGCCCAGTTCTCCACGTCTTTATAAGTGAGTCCTTCCCCTCCCTGGGCCTCAGTTTCCCCATCTGTACAATGGGTTGGGGAATTGGGCTGTGTGGGTTTTTCCCGGGCTTTCACTAGTGCCCCTCAAGGGCAGCCCAGCTCCCTCCCTGCAGCCTCCTTCCCCAGGTCAGGCCCACAGAGAAGTCCGTGCCCCACCCCAGCCCCCTCATCCCACCCTCCCTCCCTCCTGTGTGCGGGACAGGCTTTCTCAGGAGAGACCTCAAAGTGACCTTCTGTACAGAGCAGAGCCAGGCCCCAGAGTGGGAAACCGAGGCAGAACTCCTGCCACACAATGGCCTTGGTACAGGGAGCAAGGCCAAGGTGGGTGCTCGGGTCTGGCCCTCCCCCAGCTGCCATTGTCACTCCCTACCTCATGTTTGGGCGGGGCTTTTCTCTCTGATTCTGCAGAGAAGGAAAAGGAGGCCAAGTCATGTGCCAAGGCCAGTCTGAGGTCGCACAGTGGGTAAGGCAGAGCCGGGCCTCTGTTTTCCTCATCTGAAAAATGGGCACAAAACCTTTCTTCATCCTGCTGACCCTCAGTGCTTCAAGTCCAGGCTCTGTGACTTAACAGCCCTGTGATTGTGGGCAAGACACTTGACCTGGCTGGGCTTCGACATCCTTGTTTGTAAGTGGGGAGGGTAACAATACCAACCTCGTAGGGCCGCCGTGCCCATGACACGTGTGAACACCCGTAAAGTGTTCCTCGGCGTTCCTGGTGCACTCTAAGCGCCATACGAGTGATAGACGTCATTAGCCTTCACCGTGGAGCTGTTCCGCAGTTGAAGTAAGGCAAGGGGTGTGACCGGGGTTTGCAAACTGTGAAGTCCTCGCTGGAGAGGCAAGCATATATTGGCTGCAAATGACATTGTAAACTGTAAAACATGTTATGACTCACAGAGCATTTTGTAACTGTTGCCACATTAAGGAGGCTTTTGTAGATTAGCTTTTTGTAATCTGAAAAAGCACTTCAGAACCACGAATCACTTTGGAGGCTGTAGAGCTCTCGGTAAGGGCTTTCTAGACTGTCGAGTGCTATGCTAGTCTAAGACAAGTGGGCCTTTCAAAGACGTGGGCAGGAGGCTGGGTGGGAGTGGGTAGGGAGAGAAACTAGAACCAGAAGCTCGAACTGCAGCCCATTCCCCTCTCTCGGTGCCGCCCATGCCAGCCCTTTCAGAGAGATCCCAGCACATCTGCAGATTCCTGTGATTCTGTTCCAAGGCCAGGGAGGCCTGGCTGCATTGCTGACTCAGCCAGGCGGGGTGCGGGGTGCGTTAGGCAGGAATCGGCCCCATCTTCCTTGCATTCATGCCTTGTCTTTTTTGTACCACAAAGGCAGTGAACCTGACACCATTTAAAGATTTCCCCGTGGGTGGCCCCTCAGGGCTGGGAGGTGGTGAGCTTGCAGGCTGCTCGAGGCCCACTTGGGCCCACTCTGGAGACCCAGCCCGGGGTGCCTGCTGACCCCATGTTGACAGAGTAACACAGGTTCAAGGGCCGAGGGCAGGGGGAGGCCACCGCCTTCAAACAGCTATGGTGGCCCCGCAGAGCCCCCAGGCCGGGAAGTTCCTGGATTCCAATCCCAGCTCTGCTCCTTTCTCATCCGTGACCTCAGGTAGGTTCCCTTCCTTCTCTGAGCCTGGAAACCCTCAGCCACAGCATGGACTGACTGACAGTGCTCATTTGTGTGTATGTCATTGGGTGGCCTGCTGTGCATGCAAATTCTGTCCTTTTCTCCAATCCACAGGCCTGCCAGCCTTAAAATAAGGGAGAAACAGAAGGTGAGGCAGCGTGCATGGCGTAGGGGTTATGAGCATGGATTTCAGATTACAAAGACCTGGATCCAGATCTTGGCTCTGCAGCATACAGCTGTGTGTCTTAGGCAAGTCACATCACCTCCCCGAGTCTCCATTTCCTTGGCTGTCAAATGGGCAGAGCAGTTGCCACCTCATACAAAGTTGGCGAGGATTCGAAGACATTCAGAGACACGATGTTTGTATTGTGGCCTGCATAGCACAAAATCTGGTACATGAGAACTGCTCTACCAATGGGAACGGCGATCTCTTCCTCCGCAGACTATTTTGGGAGCCCCACTGTGCCCCATAATGCCATGCACTTGTCCGTCATGTGCCTCCTCACATTTGCAATTGCTTGATAAAAAGACTGCCTTCCCAAGTAACCCAGATGGCAGCTGGGGCCCTTGGCACTGCGGATCCAGCCAGAGCCCTCCACCCCCAGACCTTGGGCAAATAGACTCCTTTTTCACAGCCCCACCCCTGCTCGTCCCTGGGCTGCACGTTGTAGACCCCAAAGCGAAACTCAACTCTTCTTTGAACCCCTCAAGCAACCATGCTGGAGCAATGCGCCGTTTACACCACAGACAGAGGAGGGGCTACACTCCAGCTACACAAACGAACAGGTGCTGTCAGAATCAATCCCCACCCCAGTGCAGCCTCCCTGCCCTCTGACCTCATCCCAGGCTCTCTCCCTCTTGCCCTACTTCTTATCTCTCTGTCCTTTTCAGAAACAAGACATCAACATTTCCCTCAGTCAGTGTAACTCATTCTTCTGAACAAAGCCAGTCTCTTCCCAGGAACAATAGCGAGTGCATCTTCTCCATCTCCTTCTGCCTATTGGTGTGTAGGCTCCACGGGGCAGGTGCTGTGTCCCTGTTCTCGACTGTATCCCCAGCTCCCGGCCTGATATTTGGGCCCCAGTAGGCAGCTCATAGACATGCAGTGAGTAACTGGATAAGCGAGTGGGCAAGGGGAAGCAAGAAGCTGCCCCCTGTAGTTGTCTAGGGCCCTCAGCCCTTGGAGGTCAGTTCCGTGGCAAGGAGAGCAATTCGCAAAGAGACTGAAGCTGATGTATGTCCTTCTCAGGCCCTGAAACCAACCCCACACCGACACATTCTTGGCTTCTTCAAGGGCCATGTGAGCGTCAGCACTGGGGAGTTCTTCTTTAGGGTTGGATGCTTCCCCAGTTCTTCTTTAGGGTCAGCAATGGCCTCTTCCAAGGGTGTTCCAAGGGTGACAAAGAAACGGGGCCGTGGTTCCCAGGGTGGCGGCACATCTGGACCCGCTGGAGAACTTTGAACACCGGAGCCGCTTGGGCGCTACTCCTTCTCCCCTGAGATTCCGATTCACGTGATCTAATGTGGGACCCAGTGATTGATTTTTTTTTAAAGTCCCAGTTGATTAAAATATATACCACTGAGACAGAGAAAGGGGCTATGGTTTTGAAACGAATAGGTCCAGGAACGTCTGCGAGTTTTCACGTGAATCCCCCCCTGCCGTGGAGCAGGTGGGGGCTGGTAGTCCAGGTGAGGGCCTGGCCAGGTGGTGGACAGAAAGATATGTGGGCTTTGGAGTCACTGAGGCCTGGGTTTGAATCCCAGCAGCCCTGCGGTCTTGGGAAGTCACTTCACCTGCGTGAGCATCGGTTTCCTCCTCTGTTAACTGGCAGTCAAAACCCCTGCCTCACAGGTCGGTCGGGATCCATCAGTAAGAGAATGTCATATCTAATTGCCTGGCACAGGGCCCAGTCTAGAGTTGGTGCTCTGTTCTGTATGGTCCTCTTGTCTTCCTGAGCAAGCGTCGGGGGGGTGGGGGGGTGGGACAGAGGGCAGATGTGACCTCAGCCGAGTCACTCCCATCTCTGAACCCCGGTGACCCCATTCAGCTCACCCCGAGAAGCGGTCAAGGGCTGAGCTTTGGAGGCGGGTAGACCTGCTTTTGCCAGCTCTCTGGGGCAAGGTGCTCAGCCACTTTCTGAGCTTCAGTTTCCATACCTGAAACTGAAGAGGGCCAGGGGTGTGGACGTCTCCTTGCAACTCTGTGTTCAGTGACATGAAGTTGGTAGCTTGAAAGTGGTCATTGCGGAGTGTTTACACCGAGGAAATTGGCAAACATTACAAATCAGAGCCCCCCCCGGCCCACCCATGGCTCCGTAAAAGTCGGGTGGCCAGCACACCACTGCAACTCAGAAAATGATACCTTTCACAATGGTGGTTGGGAGATTCAGGGGACTATTGCCTGTGTAGCACTTAGCATAGCACCTGGGACTTAGCACAGCACCCAGCACTAATGCATGCTTGCTAAACACTCTTTACATTTGTAAGCCATCACCTCGTCTCTGGCCTGGCATAAGGCAGTCCCATCTGTCAGCTCATATAACTTTAACAGCTGTAGGAAATTTCTAGGGGAGGAAATGCAGACTTCAAATACAATTAAATTTTTCAGGCCTCCTATGTGCAAAGTTTATTCTTATACACCCATCTCATTTCAGCCTCACACCCCCCTGCCCTTTTTCTCACTACAGATAAGGAATCAAAGGGCCAGAGTGGGCAAGTGACCCTCCCAAGGTCACACCTGGAGTCCAAGGCCTTGGTTTCGGTCTTGACCCTGCATGTGCCAGTCTGCAGTGCTCCTGGGCTTCCTCCTCCCTTCGTCCAGCTGCACTTCCTTCTAGATGAGGGCAAGCTCTGCGGATTTGATCTCTCCAGGCCGTTCTAGCTCTGATATCCCCGGTATTTAAAACAGCACATGAATATTTTACAAGCATCCCGGGCGAAAATAACCCCCTGCCTGGTTATGTCAGGCCGCAGCCCCAGTCGCCAGGCCCAGGCAGCTCTGCTATTTGCGAGACGTGCAACTCTGCGAGGCCTCCCAGCAGTGGCAGCCAAGGAATCGATAGCCTTTAAATAAGTAATTAGAGGAGCTGAAGATGTCGGCACAGCCAAGAGTGAGCAGGGAAATATAAACTCATACTCTCCCAGGCTCACCGTGAAGGGCCCTGTTCTGTCTCTTGGTCAAGAGCTGTGACAGGGCCTGGGGCAGGGGGGCGGTGGGTGAAGTGAGGACAAGAATAAGATGAAGGCAATAGCTGGTATTTAGGGAGCACTTCCTAGGTGTCAGGCTGTGCCTTCTTATTGCCGTGCCCCGTGTCCTTCTAAAGACACCGAGGTCAGAGAGGGGAAGTCAGGTACCCAGGGCCACAAGGCGAGGGAGTGGCAGAGGTCGCAGGCCTTTTTGACGGAGAGCAGGGTTTCTCAGCCTCGGTGCTGTGGACGTTGGGGGCTGAACGGTTCTTTCTTCGGGCGGAGACAAGGGGTGAGTTCTGTCTTGTGCATTGCAGGATGTTTAGTAGCCTGTTCTACCCTCCAGATGTGAGTAGCATGTCCTGCCCACTAGTGACAACTGAAATGTCTTCAGACATTGCCCCGTGTCCTCTGGTGGGGGGGGGGTGGGCAAAGTCACCCCCAGTGGAGAGCTCCTGCTTTAGTCTTTCCTGTTTCTCTGGTGGCTTCGAGGGTAAGGATCAAAATCTTTCCCCCAACCTAGAGAGGCAGCTCTGGAGCCGAAGCTGACTGGGAGAGAACATCGACTTGCCTACTCACTGGCTGTGTGACCCTGGGCAAGTTCTCAACCTCTCTGTGTCTCAGTTTTCCCTATTTGTGAAATACAACCGGCCCCCCCCCCCCCTCAATAAAGAGGTTATCACAGAGCACTGAGAGCAGGGCCTGGTGCGTAAGTGTGAGCCATCGTCTCAGTCCCAGCCCAGGACTGCAGCCTCACTGGTACGGTTCTCCCCATAAGAAAGGGAAGCAGGATGAGGCAGCCCTCGCAGGAGCCCGGGAAGAAATCACCTCCAACAACTGCTGTTCCTCCCTTCCCGCTCCCCTGCCCCTCGACTGGCGGGCCCTGGGGGAGCTGGAGAGAATCTGCGACAGGGATGGCCGTTTAGCCCCACAGGATCACAAGGTAATAAGAGCGAACACGACCACTCCCTCTCCCTGTCCAGCTGGCGGTGCTTGGAAAGGCAGGTGGAGGCGCTGCACACCGCCTTCCACAAGCACCCAATTAGAATGCCATTCCTTCGTTATCCAGGAAGCACTAAAAATACATATAAACAAACACATTTCTATCACTGGAGTTGATCATTGCATTTTATTGGTCTGTAGTACGTATTTTTGTTGCACTGACGTCTGTTAGGAACAAGGTTGCGGGATGTTGTCCTCATTTGGGTGCTGGGAAGAACAGCATGCAGAAAGGCATTCCAGGGCCTGTCCTCGCTGGGCAGAGGGCAGCCCCCAGGGCGGGAGAGTGTGTGCAGCTGAATTCCTCCCTTCCCCCAGGAGGAGGGTCCCCTGAAGTGCCTGGTATAGTCTTATCCTGTAGTTGAAACTGAGGCCCAGGACTGGGCAGTGCTTTGTCCAGGATCAGAGAACAACTTGATTCAGGAACCATATTCCGAGTGCATTAGTGAACTCCAGCTGCTGTAATAGAGAGGCCTCCGACCTCAGGGGCGCAGGGGAGTTGTCTGGTCTGCTCACGTGGCAGGCGTTCCCGGCTGGTGGACGTGCCTTCCGTGTGGTGATTCAGGGACTCAGGCTCTGTCCTCCTTGCGGCTACACCCTCCTCTAGATCCTCATGACCATCTGCTTTCGTCTGAATGGGGAAGAATTCAGAGTATTACAGGTTTTTATATGGATTTTTATGGAGGCTTTTTATTTTTTATTTTTTAAAACATTTTATTCATTTATTTTTAGAGAGATGGGAAAGGAGGGAGAAAGACAGGAAGAGAAACATCAATGTGTGGTTGCCTCTCGCATGCCCCACACTGGGGACCTGCCAGAACCCAGGCATGTGCCCTGACTGGGAATCTAACCGGCAACCCTTTGGTTCACAGGCTGGTGCTCAATCCGCTGAGCCATAGTAGCCAGGGCCATGGAGACTTTTTGTTTAGGTCAGGCCTGGAAGTGACCCATGGCACTCTGTCCACATTCCATCAACCTAACTTACGTCACCTTCCATACCTAACTGCAAGAAGGGTTGGGAAATAAATGTAGCCTGGCTGTGTGCCCAAGAGGAAAAAGAGACAGATTGGTGAACAGCTGGCCAGTCTCGGTGCCTGGCCCTGGGCTGGAAGCCGCAGGACAGGGATGACTGAGATGGGAGACCCACCCTCGCCAAGTTCAGCCTCGTGGCGGGGAGAGGGGAGCAGCAGGAGACACAGGTAGCTCTGTCCCCCTCTTGAGGTTCAGAATAAGGACAGGTTTTGCGCCCCTTTCCCATTGATCCCTGGACGTCTATTTGCTTCTTCTTAGATGAGTGCAAGGCTCGTGGGTCTTTGCTCACTCAGTCCAAATGGAGTCAGCAGTCCTTGCTTCCGAGGGGTTGCAGAGAAGAAACTGGAAGACCTGGTTCATTTCCTGAAAGACCCCACTCTCTGCCTCAGACCCAGTCGCATTTCCTTTTTGGGGGAGCCTCTCCCCGCTGGGTTCCGTGTCACGTCACACGCCACATGCCTCGCCCTCAGCAGCGCTGGAGAGGCGAACTCGCCTCTCAGTTCACTCACACACACTCACCCCCCTCAGAACTGACCGCTGCAGAATTCGCTGCTTTGGTTAACCAGTAACTCTATATGGGTGAGTCCCAAGATATTGAGAGGACCCAGCCTCCCACCACAGAAGCTGACTAGCGCCCATATGCTGCACCCCCAGCAGCTCGAATAGGGACATGTGGCCTCACATGTGGCCAACTGAACACATCCTGACAGGACTCTGAATCTTGAGAGTGACACGGAGGCATAGGGTCAGTCAGACTTTAAAGGCCACTGCAGTAGCATGGCATCTAGTGATATGTGACACACCACCTCTGTGGCTAGAGGTACCAGCGGGGAGCACTGTGACCAGCTGGCAGGTGGCAGCCTCCACTGTGACACCTTGACCGGGCCTTAACTCTCTGGGTGCCCTTCCTGTCAAGCGTGTTTCTCCAGTCCCCCTGTCAATTGTATATGCCACCCGAGGCTTTTCCAAACAGCTGCTTTAGGTTAATCAGAGTCAGTCTTTACCTGGGCTGCCAAGAATGCTGCCCCATAGCGCCTCGGCGCTGCACCGGGGCCACCGTCCCATTCCCTCCACGCTTTGCTTCACTGCCAGCTTCACCTAGACCCCAGGAAGCTCTACCAACTTCCACCCTCAAGGCACAGGCCAAGGTTCCCATCTCTTCCCTTTAGGAGATTTCTGAGCAAATCTCTAATTAACTTGTCTTGTCACGCTCCTTCAACCTGCAGAGCCCTCAGGAGTGCGATGGGCAGAACCAACGTAACTGGTTTTCTTTGTAATCCTATGTATTTTATTTTATGCATTATAAACCACTATTCTGAGGAGAGGTCCGTAGTCTTTATTCGATGCCAAAGGGGTCCTAGGCACCAGAAAGGCGAGGAGCCCTCTGAGCTGTAGCCTCTGGGAGTGGGTACAAGGGTGTGCCCACTCCATGGGTGCATGGGGACGTTCTTTCCATTGGGTCCTTTGCCTCACGAGACCCTTGCGGGTTTGAGGACCAACTCATCCTCCCTGCACCATTCCTTTGGAAAGAGATCCCTGCTTCTGCTTGGGGCCAGCCCCTCTCCCTACTCTACAGAGGTAGATGGTCCCAGCAAGAGCTGCCGTGTTGTCAAATGACCTCACTCTTCAGTTGTAACTGTTGGTTAAAGAGGGGTGGGCTTCTGTCCCAAGCGAGGCCCACCAGGTCCTTCTCTGCAGTTTTCTTCAAGCTGGAACTGGGCAGGTAGCCAGGGGGGAGAATACTTATACTCTCCCTGGTGGGGACTCTGGACTTAAGAATGGTCATATTTTCCACATACTACAGAGAGCCAATTTGAGTAGGAGAAGGAAGCTAAAGGGGGAGAGACAGAGACAGTGAGACAGAGGAGAAGAGAGAGAAAAGACACGGGGCGGGGGGAGCTGGCTGCATCCTAGCCCAAGGTCCAGCTGTGACCCTGTCCCCCTGGCAGTGTGGCCGTTCATCACTGTCTCTCTGGTTCCCACTGAGTCCTAGAGGCTGTACAGAATCTGGCACACAGGTGCGCAACCAGCACCTGTGAACGAATGAACGAATGAACGGACATAGGCAAAGGACGGAAGAATGTACAAGCTACAGAGGAGAGAGGGGTTAACTCTACGTGGGAAGATGTCAGGAACTGCCAGGGTAAGAGGTGATATTTGAAACGGGATTTTTTCTTTTGCTTGATTGGTTGGTTGATTTTAGAGAGAGAGAGGAAAGAAGAAAGAGAGAGACAGAGATAGAGAAACATCCATTTGTCTTTCCACTTATTTATGCATTCATTGGTTGCTTCTTGTATGTGCCCTGACTGTGGATCGAACCTGCAACCTTGGTGTAATCGGGACAACTCTCTGAGCTACCTAGCCAGGGCTCGAAGCGGGATTTGAAGGGTGAAAAAGAAGTTTTCTGGATGGCAGTTATGGGGGAAGAGGCTAAAGAATATAGCAGGGACTAGACTGAGAAAGGCTTAACTATCAGACTAAAAATTAGGACTTGTACTTGGCTGAACTGGGTTTCCGTCCAGGGTGTCATCCGTGTGCATGAATGTGGGAGTGGCCTTAAGCCCTCCTTGCGCCCCTGCTTGTAGAGACCTTTCTAGTAGGAAAGTCAGATCCTCTCTTCACCCCACCCAGGGATGCTCCTAAAACTACCCTCACAGGGGTCGCCGACAAGTCCCCTGCGGCTAGACCAGCAGACAGAGCCTTTTCAGTCCTGACCCTCCCTTCCCACGGCTTGACTTGGACTCACACCACTCCTTCCTCTCTGGTGCCCACGGCCTTGTCTTCCTGGGCCCACTGCCATCCCTTCCGTGTTGGTGGCCTCCCAGTGCCTGTGCTGGGTCTTCCCCTCACTCTCCACTCACCCTAGAGCCATGCCTGTGGCTGCAGGGGCCACTTAGAGCTGGGGACCCCTAAATTTCCACCTGCCATCAGCTTCAGACCGGGTTACCCTTGCAGCCTGGTCTGTCTCCTCCAGGCTACACCGTGGGCCCCTCAGACTCAAACACATCCCACATCGGGCCCATCATCTTCCCCGCTGCCCACTGCTTGTCTCCCCTTCCATCAGCCTGTGTGGGCAGGTTCCTAGTCCCATGGAGGAGAGAAGGAACAGGCTTGGAGGATGGCAGGCCTGGCCCAGAGATGGGTCTGCTGGCCTCAGCGCGCGCTGCCTGAATAGGACTACAGATGGGCCGGTGTTTCTCCCCTCTGACCCCCGGGCCTCCCGGGGCCGGGGCAGTAAATGATGTTGACCAGATCGATTTCTACCACGCTTGGAAGTCAGCGGTCAGCTGCTGACCACACTGTCAATTATTCAGGCTCCTGGGATTCCACCAAGAGCGACTGTTTAACTAAAACACGGCTCCGTTGTCCTCACACCCCCAACTTTCCCTCTGAGTCTGGGCAGGGGGGGCCGGCCCGCCCAGCGCACCTGCCCTGGCAGCCGGGCAGCCAGACGGCTGCCCCAGCCCCTCCCTCCCGCTCCACAGCCCGAACTCGGCAAGGCCTTGCCCGCTTGCTCACCCGCGGGTCTCTGGGAGGTATTCCTGGCCTGAGCGCGGCTGAGGCCTTGAGGGCAGAACCGGGACCAGTGGCCAGAGGTTAACTGAGGCACATTTCAGTTCCATTGCATGGGGTACAGCCTTTTCTTATAACCAGAGACGGACACTCTGGGAGGCAGGGAGCCAGCAGTTCCAGGAGGAGAAATTTAAACATTTAAAGTGTGCTTTAAAATTTGCAGAACTCTCAAGACATCCGTCGCTGTGTGGCCTCAAGTCTTTTTTTTTTTTGGACCCAGGCGCTACATACATGAAAAGGCGTTCATTCCGTAGTCGTTCATTGAACAGGCCAGGCTCTTGGCGAGGCCGGTACAGGGTGAGGCCAGAGTATCACTCCGACCCCGCCCTCGGGTAATGGCACCCAACTCGATAACAAGGGCCCTTTGGAGGTGTCGGGAAGGTTCTGAACACTTCCCACTCCCCGCACAACAGCCCAGCGAGGCTGCTACTGAGACCGTCTCTGTTTTATAGACCAGGGAAGATTTTACAGATGAGACGCAGACAGGTGGGAAAACGTGCCCCGGGTCACGCGGCCAGTGTAAAGGACAGGACCAGAATCTGAATCCAAGTGCCCGCTCTCCGGCTGCTGCTCTCAGCCGCTCGGATCGAAGCCTGTGAGGAGCTTCCGTGAAGGCGAGGGGGAGAGGCGTTTGTGTAAGCAAGGACCTAAGGACAGAGCTGCGGAGGAGGCATCAGAGTGCACATAGCAGGAAGAGCTAATCGGCCTAGGTTGCGGGGAGGGGTGACAACTTTCTAGAAGTCCTCCTGGAAGAGGGATTGGATAGGGAAGAGTCCAGCGAAGGAGGGACACCCTGAGCAGGAAGTGCAGCCAGCGTGAAGACACCATGGCTCCAACCCCCTGGCAGGACCCCTTGGGCCTGCACCAAGGGGAGCAGGCAGCGCCTCGGCTCGGCCGTGCCCACTTCCTCTTTGCCTGTCGGCTGTATTTTTAGATCTCTTACTTTCCGATGACATGCGTGCGCACTAGCAGGACCTGGGCCTCCCTCGGTCGGTATTTTTATAGTCGCCACTATGGTCTCTCTCCAGGCGCCTCCCCTCCGGGACCTGCCTGCAGGCTCGTTGGAAGCCCGGCTTTTCCACATGCAAATGCCAGTCGACACCAGCACCATCTCTCTGCCGCTCACCCTGTGCGTCTGCGTTCTCTCTTTCTTCCCACCAGTTCAGTTCCACTCCAGCCCAAGATCCCTGTCCGTGCCAGACACTGGGCTGGGCGCTGGCAAGACAGACCTAAAAATGATGCAAGCACCTTTAGCGTCTTCTGTGCTAGAGTCAGGGTGAGCGTATATGATTCATAGTGCAAACTGGGGCACGTATGAAAGTGAAAGGGGTGCTATTAATAATTATGCTGAGACCACAGTGTAAACCCAGGCGAGCTCAGGTGCAAGGTCACCCCGGTTAAACAGAAGGACAGGGGAGTGAGAGAGACGACAAATGGAGGGAGTCTCGGCTGGGCAACGGTCATGGGCAAGGATGTGACAAGTCGGGGGACGGGTGGAGAGTTTACGGTGGTAATAACCCAGTCTGTGGGCCATGGAAAAGGGGTGCAAGGGGAGACCGGAGTGGACTCCAGGTGGGAAGAGGTGGACACTTTGGTACAACTAGAACAGGGTGGTAGAAACCTTGCAGCGGCAGCCCCGGGCCATGGCAGGCAGGCATCGCTCTCCTTCCCGCTGACCCACCCACACAGCCCCGACACAGAGCAGGGGCGTCACTCTCACGTGTCACGCTGTGCAGTAGATGAAACCTGTTTGCCATCAGGGCTCAGCTGGAATGAGGCTGGTGGCCAAACTGAGAGAGGCCTGGGCTGCAGGAGTAAGGAGTTGGAATATTCTCCAGGTTAATAGGGAGTCGTGGGAGGAGGTTGGGGCAGGGCTTAAACTAAGACTACCATTCTGGAGTTTTATAGGAAGGTCGCTGTCATTGGCGGCAGTAGAGCCGAGAAACCAGTGAGGGAGTGCTGGTATCCAGGTGTGAGAGGATGGGGCCCAGACTTAGCTGTGGGGCAGGGGACAGAAGGGGCCGGTGACTAGGATTTCTGGGTTTCTGGCCCGTAGTCTGGGAAGATGCTGTTGGCCAGACAGGTGGTATAATGTGGTAGAAGGCTCTGGCAGGAATCTTTATTCTAAAGGTCATCAAACAGGGCAGAGTCACCAGGAGAGGGCCACCCTGAGACTCTGTGCCTCCAGGGGGAGAGAGGCCAAACAGGTTTGGTAGGTTTTTACCACCGAACCTGAAGAAAATACTCACAGAAATGGCTTCCCCACCCCTCAGGACCCTGTAGAGGAGGGGCGGGGCCTGTGGTGGTTCCCGCCCCAATGCTGAGAACCCGGAGCCCAGGAAAACTGGATGTAAAGTTTGGAGGTAACTGCAAGAAGGGGAGACTGACGTGTCATTTTCTGGTTGGATGCCTGCCCAGTCATAGGCTGCCACCTGCCCCAGGGTCACCAGAGTGGGACAGGGTGGCATAGTCCCAGGGGAAGCCCTTTGTTTCTGGTTCCTGGAGGCCCTGAGGTTAAGAGGAGCAGAGGCTGTGGGAGTCAAAGGGGCTGGAGGCTGTGGGCTTCCTGCCACCCCCTCAGCTTGGGGCCCTGGGGAATGTGGTTAGGGTGTCAACTGAGAGGTAAGCGGAAGGTGTAGCTTTGCCTGGGGAGGGACCACCAGTGCCTGGGAGAGGGGGTTAGAAATTGAGTCCCCGGTCAGTGTGTGTGTGGGGGTGGGTGGGGGGGACTCTCCACCTACCACTATCAGACCAGAGGCTCTGAGCTCAGTCCACCAAAGCAGTGACTCACAAAATGAGAACCACAGCCTAGCAGGGGTTGTAGAGGGCCAGCTGTTTCCCTCTTTCTGCTACCCCAACCTCAACCCGAGGAGCGGACCTTTTGCCAGTGGAAGTGGGCTCTTTCAGAGGATCACGAGAAAAGCATTTCCCAGACCCACACATGGGAGATTGTGGTGGGGCAAGATTTATGCAGGTGGAAATAGAAGGCTGCCCTGTGACCCATCTCTGCCCATCCTGCCGTGGCAAAAGTCCAGCTTTGTCTTCATCAAGGCCAAAGCAAAGGCCAGTGTCCAGAGTTTCTGTTTCATATTAAAGCTTAGTCCTGCCCGGCTTGGCGTGGCTCCGTGGTTTGAGTGCCAGCCTGTGAACCGAAAGGTCACCAGTTTGATTCCCAGTCAGGGTACACGCCTGGGTTGTGGGCCAGGTCCCCAACGGGGGGCGTGTGAGAGGCAACTGATTGATGTGTTTCTCGCATGTTTCTCTCCCTCTTTCTCCCTCCTTTTCCCTCTTTCTAAAAATAAGTAAGTAAAATCTCAAACAAACAAACAAACAAACAAAAAAACCCAGTCTTAGGAGTCCAGGCAGTTGCTAAGGGGTCTCTGTCCCATCCAGGTAGCTTAGTGCTGTTCTCAGCGCCGTGTCTCCTGCCTGGAGCCTGTGTTTGGAGTCTGCATGGCCGCTAGACCCACTTGATCACTGTGGAGGGAACAGAGAGAACACTCAAACGAACGGGCAAGCATGTGAGAGAGAGAGAACACACGAGAGCGAGCGAGCAAGTGCGAGAGCGCTTCCTTGTTCACCTGGGTTAGGTGGTTCTCTTGGGCTTGGGATGGACCGGGTGCTTTTCCAAAATAACCAATCAACTTCCCAAGCTTCTGCGGGCTTCCAATGGGTCTACCCCCTGGCCAATTTGATCCCTTTGGCAGGTTAGACTGACAGGTGTCTATGGTCAAGCCCCTCCCCCTGCACCATTTTGACTTTCATTGTGTATGTGCTTCCCTACCCCTGCTCCCTCCAGCTATCCGGTATCCAGGTGGACAAGGGAGGGGTGTTAATCCTCGGTGCTCAGTCCTGTGATGCGCTGGAGTGTGGGAAGCTGTAGCTTCCTGGTGAAGCAAACAGGCTCATGCTTCCCAGCCCCTAGGCTCGACAATGTCAGATTCCCTCTGTGTCCTTTCTTATTAATGGCTAGCTAACTACCTATGCTAACAAACCCAGAGACGGGGTGTGTGTATGTGACAGAGAGACCATCCTGCCACCCCCAGCATCCCCCCCCTTACACACTCACACTTCAAGCCCCCCATGGAGCTTATCTTGTGGAAGAAGAAAGGCTAAAGTCAAAGCTTGCTCAGTTTTAAAATGACCAGATCTTAACCTGAATGAGATTGCTTTTAAAACCAAAAATGACTGACTGTCAAAACTGGGCGATAGTACTGTCAGAGGTGCATGGCTCCCAACTGGCGGAGGGGCTCACAGTGGGTAGCCATGATTAAAAAAATAAAACCGTACCCTAATTGCGATCCAATGAGCCAACATCCTTAAGAAGCTGTTGGCAAAGGGAACACTGAAAGGGGTTGGGACCGGAAGGGGAAGGATGCTTAGAAATAAGGATGGAACGAGGCTGTGTGAGCGTGCTAGG
>PVJD01017086.1:0-18661 GCA_004026545.1 Mormoops blainvillei
CTGTCCCACCCAGTTCAGTCTATTTTTAACCCAGTTAGTCCTCCCAAGAGAAGCACCATGTCTGTCCTTGGAATTTCTTTTGTTCTTCATCCACTCTTGACTGGAAAGGGACTTGAGATGAAAGTGGCCAAGGCCCAGGGCTTGCGTATAGAGCCAACGCTCCCGCTCAGCACTGCCTTTCTCTAAGACAGTCACCCAGTGGTCTCTCAGACAACAAAATGATAGAAGGCCCCACAGACGCCCCCCTCCCATCCGATCCTTGAGAGGATAGCTGCCCCTCTCAGCGGAGGAAATATGCAGAACCAGAAAAGTCCTGCTTGCATTCCGGTGAGGCCACTTTCCTGATCTTTGCCACTGCCCAATCATCTCTAAGTGGTTCAGTCATTCAAGTCCTTCGAGGAAAGTCTCTTTGACTTTGCCACCAGAATCATAGAGATGGGTCTTGATACTATTTCCATTGGGTTCACCCAAAAGCCATACTACATGTTAGGCCCCTGCTCTACACTGTATCTCAAATTACACTGTACCTTCTCATCTAATTAAACTCACTCAACTGGGTTATAATGTGTACACCAGATAATAACATATAATCATAGTTCCTAACAAATATTAGACAGTAACTATTCAATTAATGAATGAAATTCAATACAATTGCTAGAATCTCTAAAATGTAATACTACCCTACCCTCCCAACCCCCTTTGAACTGTGCTATATTAATCATTTTTCCCCAACAGAATGATTAAGTTCTAATAAATTCTGTCTGCTCTCCCTTGTTCCAAAATAGGTGTGCCAGAATGTCTCCTTTTCTCTGATTCCTTCACATTCTTTTTAGCTTCAGCCAGCTGAGGTTTCACTGAGATGCAAGCTGCTTGCTCAGAGCCAGAAGGGTGTTTCATGGAGATTTACGCACTGGGAGCCAAAGCTTCTTCAGCTTCACATAGGTTTCTGGAGCTTAGAGACACAAAGAACAGGCCCTCGCCTATGAATGTTATAAAAACCAAGTCAAGCAACAAATATGAACATTGCTGTAGATTACAGCATAATAATCTCATTCTCAAGGAAAATTACTGTTCCCAGAATATAATCTATCTTATGTTCTAAAAGCATCATTATTCTCAGCTGAAGACCTGGTATTATGGGAGGGAGGAAGTTAAGGAGAATACAGAAAGGAGAAAGAATGTTTCATCATGTCAACCAATTGGTAGCAGCCATCCACAGTCCACCACCTGTGAACTTAAATGCAATTAGAGAAAATCTCCTTTAAAAGATTAATGAACATATTCGACTTTACATTTCCTTAAAACAATACACATACACACATATACATACATATATAATATGAAATTGGGGGAAAGAGATCAATATGTGGAAATAGAGAGCCATAATATGTTAAAAATGATTATTGCTTGATGGTGGGATAATGACAACTTTTGTTTGCTGGGTTTTCAAATTTTCTATTATGTAAACAAAAGTTTTCAGTCAGAAGGGAGCCTCCAGAAATTGATTTCTCTTTGGAGTATTTGCCCATTCTTTTTCTACATCCCTGAACTCTAGTGAAGAGCTTGTTTTGGGCCAAAGCTTCCCATCTCACTTAGCATCTAGATTTCCTTGCATTTATCACAAGCCAAGTGTCTGGAAAAATTATTGACACTATATACCATACGCAGTCCCAATTCCTCCCCGCAAGGTTTGGGTTTCCCCTCTTTCTGGGATTCAAAGGCTTTCTTACCTTTTGGTAGACTGGGTATCTGTCCCTCGGGTTGCTGCTTCTCTGAGGTTTGGTCTTCTTGGCTCCGGTTGTGCCCTGAGGGTTTATGAAGCGGGGCCCCACAGGACCTTGCTCTCGGCCTTGGCTCCTCTTGTCACGCTGCAGGGCTTTCCCTTGGGACACAACTGCAGGGCACATGCCAGGTGGAGAGAACATCCCACTAGGCATCCGGGGACCTGGAAGCCATGGCATGTAAATCAGACCCCTTGTTGAGGCCATCTGGGTGTGCTCCGTCTGGAAACCTGCATCCAACTTATGCTGCCACATTGTGGGTAGCATCTGGTTCCGCTCCTTCACATTCGGAGGCCACATAGCATATCTGGGCCGCTGGAGTGGTGACTGCATCTGGGGCCGAGACTCCTTCTGAGGCCGAGACTCCTTCTGGGGCCGCGACTCCTTCTGGGGCCGCGACGGCTTCTGGAGCCGCCTTTCGGCCTGGAGCCGCCTTTCGGCCTGAAGCAACTGGATGCGCACCTCGTCGCGCTGGTCCAGTGCCTCCCGCAGGTCTTCCTGCGCGCGACTTAACTCTGAGAGCAACAAATCGCGCTCCTTGCGCATCTCCTGCAGCCGGGAAGCCACAGCCCTGGAGGCACTTTCATGCTTGTACAATTGCTCCTGCAGACGGCGGACCCCGCGCGAGTGCTGCTCGCGCTGCCTTGCGGCCACACGCACACCCAAAGCCAGCGCGCTCCAGGCGCAAGCCCTCTTGAGGGCGAGTGGCACATGAGGGTCAGTCAGGACGGTCCGAAGCTGGTCCTCTATCTCGTTCCAGGGCCGTTCGCGGAAGGCCCTGTAGAAGCCCGGGCCGCCGCCGTTACTGAGCACCTCCTCATTGACGAACAGGAGTATATCGCTGTAGCGAAAACCGCTGCTAGCGTCGCCTACGGGCAAGGCCATGGCTGACGCGGCCTACTCAGCCGACTCTCGCCTCTGCTGTGGTAGGCAGTGGCCGCCTACCGATTGGCCCCCTCACTTCCTTCCTCAGTCCCACTTCAGTCGTTAACCAGTCCGGGCTTCCTTACTTTTTCACCCGCTCGTTCTCCTAACAAAGAGTGAAGTCAATTCACTTTACCACACAAACGCCTGCTGAGGGAGACAGGGCAGCAGTCACAGATACGAGCTCTGAGTTATGCCGGGAGGCACGCTGGGACCCACCAGCATAGGCAATGGCGGGCACGTTGGGCGCTCACTGATCTCTGCCTGGTACCTATTTTCTTAACACAACGCCCCCTGTAGGGTAGGCTGGCTGGGAGGCTGCACTGGGGATTTCACGAGCCAGGAATGATGTTTTGTTTCCAATAGTTGCTGACAACGCCCAGACAAGCGGAATGAATTTACAGCCTGGGAGCTGGATGAGTGGGTGGAGCGGGGACTCTTTTAGGTTCAGCTTCCTCTCCCATAACTCTCAGTTGCTACATCAAACCTTCTATACAGTCTCAAGATGTTTTCACTCTTCCCTCCTCATCCTAAGCAGATAACCTTGGAGTTCCTCTCATTAAGAAAATCCAGCCCTGGCTGGTGTGACTCAGTGAATTCAGTACCGTCCTGTGAATTGAAAGGTTGCTGGTCTGACTCCCGGTCCAGGTATGTGCCTGGGTTGCAGGCCAGGTCACTAGCTGGGGGTGTGCGAGAAGCAAATCATGTTCCTCCCCCTCTCTTTCTCCCTCCCTTCCTCTCTCTCTAAAAATAAATAATTTTTTAAATCTAAAAAAAAGAAAATCCAGCGATTGAGCCACAAAGTCCCTTAGACTTCCTTGCTAAACCCTATCTTCACACTCTAGATACCAGTCCTTCCTGTTCCTTTGCCTCAAGGACTTCAACACATACTTCTCCTGCATTTCCCGCACCTCCCCCACCCCTTTCCACACTACTGGATAATTTTTCCACATACACTGAAACGGTTCAAGTTCTCTCTGATCTTAGAATAATTTCCTCCCCTTTCTCTATGTCCTGGCCTTTCTGGCTTCTTGTTAAAAAGTCTATATTATGTCCAGTTTATTGTGTTACCTTCACCATTTAAGCCCATGCACTTTGGTTTTTGCCACCCCCCGCACCGCAACAAATTTAGTGAGACTTCTCTGGAAAGGTCACCAGCAGACTCTACCCCAGCACAAAAGCTAGTGGATACCTTGAAACTTAGTTTTCACGTGATTTTTAAATTAGGTCTGATTCTGTTGACCATTCCATCTTTGACACTCTATCCTGTCTTGGTTTCTGTGACATCACATTCTACCGATGTTTCTCCTATCGCTCTGCCTTGTTTTTCAGTTTCTTTGAATTCCTTGTTCTTCTTCTGCCCAAGGCCCCAAAGCTGGTGTTTCCCCAGTTTTGTCCTCAGACTCCTTCACTTTTCATTCTATATGCTCTTCTCAGATAAACTTACTTCCATAATTTTAAATACTACCTCTATCACAACTGTGTATTTCCAACTTAGGCTCTTTTCTTTCAAATTTTATTTTTCAATTACAATTTACGTTCAGTATTGTTTTGCATTAGTTGCAGGTGTACAGCACAGTGCTTAGACAATCATATACTTTACAAAATGTTCCCCCTGACATTTCCAATACCCTCTGGGAACCATACATACTTATTACAATATTGTTGACTATTTCCCTAAGCTGTACTTTACATCCCTGTGACTATTTTGTAACTACCAATTTGTAATTCTTAATCCTTTCACCTCTTTCACCCAGAGCCCCAAATCCCCCTTCCCTCTGGCAATCATCAGTCCAGTCTCTGTGTCTATGAGTCTGTTCCTATTTTGTTTATTTTTGTTCTTTAGATTCCACATATAAGTGAAATCATGTGGTATGTGTCTTTCTCTGACTGAGCATAATCCGTCTAGGTCCTGCATGCTGTCACAAATGGTAAGATTTCTTTGTGTTTTATGGCCGTGATTTTGCTTCTGTTCACACAATATTCCATGGTGTAAACATACTGGCACTTTTTTATCCATTTGTCTGTTGATGGGCACTTGAGTTGCTTCCGTATCTTGGCTACTGTAAATAATGCTGCAATGAATACGGGGGGCATATATTCTTCTGAATTAGTGTTTTGTGTTTCTTCGGGTAAATAACCCAGAAGTGGAATTGCTAGGTCATAAGATTGTTCCATTCTTAATTTTTTGAGGACTCTCCATACTGTTTTGCGTAGTAACAGCACCCGTCTGCATTCCCACCAACAGTGCACAAGGCTTCCCTTTTCTCCACATCCTCGCCAGCACTTTTCATTTGTTGATTTATGGGTAATGGCCATTCTGACAGGTGTGAGGCGATATCTCATTGTAGTATTAATTTGCATTTCTCTGATGATTGGTGATGCTGAGCATCTTTTCATATGTCTATTGGTCATCTGTGTGTCCTCTTTGGAGAAGTGCCTATTCACATCTTCTGCCCATTTTTTAATTGGATTGTTTGGGGGGTTGGTGTTGGGTTGTATGAGTTATTTATAAATTTTGGATATTAAGGCTTTATCATTGTATCATTGGCGAATATCTTCTCACATCCAGTAGGTTCTTTTCATTTTCTTGGGGGGTTTTGCTGTGCAAAAACTTTTTATTTTGATGTAGTCTTATTTATTTAGTTTTACTTTTCTTTCCCTTACCCAAGGAGATATATCAGAAACAAATATTGCTAAGAGAAACATCTGAGATTTTACTGTTTATGTTTTCTTCTAGGAGTTTTATGGTTTCAAGTCTTACATTTAAGTCTTTTTAGAATTTTTTAAAAAGATTTTATTTGTTTATTTTCAGAAAGAGGGGAAGGGAGGGAGAAAGAGAATGAGAGAAACATCAACATGCGAGAGAAACAGTTGGTTACCTCTTGCACACACACCCAGCTGGGGACCTGGACCACAACCCAGGCATGTGCCCTGACTGGGAATTGAACCACCAACCTTTTGGCTCACAAGCCAGCACTCAATCCACTGAGCCACACCAGCCAGGGCTAAATCTTTAATCCATTTTGAGTTTATTCTTATGTATGGTGTAAGAAGGTGCTCTAGTTTCATTTTTTTGAATATATATGCCAACTTACATTCTATCTTAACCATTAGACCCATATATTTTTATTCCTTTGATAGCTACCGAACACATAGTATGTTCACTTGACAAAATGTGGTGGAAAATATTGAAAAGTTCCCAGCCCTCATGCCATGTATATCCCACTGATGGAATAATAAATGAAAAAATGTAAATAGATAAGCAAGGTAATTATAAATTGAAATGTGTGATATAAAGCTAATATATGTTGATGTGAGATATAGAGACTATACAGGAGTTTGAGATTGTCCCCTGTTAATAATGAGTTTAAGGAAGGTCTCTATGAGGTCACAATTGAGCTGAGACCTAGAACTCCAGTGGCAAAAGTGTTGGTGTATAAAAGTTTCAAATCTTCAAGAAATAGAAAAGACCCTAGTGTGTGAGAGCATGGTAAATTAGGGAGGGGTTGGAATGACCTGATGTTGGACACAGACAAAAGTGTCATCTTCCATGACCTCAGAAGCAATATTAAGAAAACTGACTTTTATTCAAGATATAAGGGGGCAACATCTTAGTGTTTTTAGTGGTGGTGCCATCAGATTTGAACAGTTTTACAATGGATGTTGCATAGAATAGAGATTACAGGCACACTTCAGAGATACTGTGGGCTTGGTCCCACACCACTACAATTCTTTTGTTTCCCAGTACACATAAAAGTTATATTTCCACCGTACTGTAGTCTATTTAGTGTGCAATAACGTTATCTCTAATAAACAATATAAATACCTTAATTTAAAATATTTTATTGCTAAAAAATGCTAAGCATCATCTGTGTCTTCAGTAACTGGAAATCTTTTTGCTGGTGGATGGTCTTGCCTTCAATTTGTAAAAAAAAATGGAATGTCTGCAAAGCCCAATAAAAGTGCAATAAAATGAGATATGCATGTACGTGGGATTAATTATATAAATAGGGATAACAGTTTGGAAGTTATTTCAGTTGACCCAGCAAGAAATGGTCATAATTTGGCTTAGTCTAAAGTGGTGTTAGTGGATATGGACACATGGAGAGAGATTGAGAATATACTTTGAGAGTAAAATTGACAGGTATTTAGATTGTTTGTATGGGAGTTGTAAAGATTGAGAGAAAGAAAGGAGACAAGGATGACTCCTAGTTTTTAGGCTTGAGCAATAAGTGGGTGGATGGTGGTACCATTTCTGAGATGGAGAAAAAAGCAAAAAGCAAGAGTACTGTTTCAGAGATGTGGATTATGATCTCTTCTAATGACAAGGGTGGAGATATCAAGTAGGCCCAGGTCTGAAGCACAGGGGAGAAATTGAGTTGGAAATAAAAATTTGGAAATCAATAGTGAATTGATAGTGTTTAACAATCAGGGACTTGAATGGTATCCCCTGGGAAGAGAGATGAGTAGAAAACAGAGGAGTGAGTTTTTGCCTCGGACTAAGACACTACAACTTACAGAAGCATAGAATGTAGTTAGTTATTAAAGGACAAAAATGATTCCGTGATAATTCATATTAACCTATATGCCATTTCAGCCCTAGAAAAATATGAAAATCTCCCCCAATCATTTTGCATCACCATTAAAATATAATATTCAATGAGAAGATATTAGCAAAGAGAATGCTATTTACAAATATAGCTGCAAATAGAATACACTAACATTTCTATGTTACTTTTTGTTAAGAGCATTTTTTGTTGTGAGGTTCTTGCATTATACATGAAGAATTATAATATCTTTTAAATGTATATCGCAAGGTTAAAGCTGCATATCCTAAGTTAAAGGTGTATATTCCACACCATAGAAAAAGATGAACAGCTCTCCAGTTCATTTTGTGAAGCCAATACGATTTTAATAGCCAATCATAAAAAATAGTGTATAAAATAATATAGTACAAAATATACTGAGCCATCTGCAAAAATTCTACATAAAATATTCGAAAAAGGACTGTATCAACATTGCTGTGGCAGATGTCAGTTGGTTAATAGCTAACAGCAAATCCTTTCTTCCTTGCTAACAGAAGCTCTAACATTGCTTAGACAGTGATGTGTCAGCCTTGGGAAGCGTCTCATGAGTGGTCTCAGCCAATCTGGTTTTCCTTTGTCAGTCATTGATTTAGGACTGGGCATATAAACCAGTGCTGGTCAATAAGACATATGAGGAAATTTGCCGGGGTTTTCCAGGAAGAATTTTCCTTTGTAAGAGATAGAGGACCAGTGAAGTGAACACCTTCCACCACAAGCCTACATCCTTGCAATGCTGGTATGAGGATGTGTTGTTTAGAGCTGCAGTAGTTACCTTGAGACCATGAGGAGAAGCATGGCAGACATCTTTTGTGACCATTATGCAGAAACAGGGTAAACCCCCGCCCCCAAAATTTGGTTTACATGTCAAGACTGATGATACCACATGCACACTAAGAGGGCATGAAACTATTTATTACTTACATAATGGGCTTTCTGGGGATAGCAGCCAGGCCTTCCAGATTGGTCCAAAAATGGCTTGAGAAACCGCAGAAAGGAGGCTGGCTTGGGATTTTAACTGTGGTTATGGCTGGGGCTAGGGTGACAATACCTGTGTATGGACAGGGGCTTATATGGTTTGAAACTCCTGCTGGCACCAAAGCAGGAAGTATTCAGGCTTTTTTATTAGCTTGCCCAGGTGTGGGGTCACAGAAAAGCATGAAGGTTGAATAGACATTTTTCCAAAAATGATGTACAAATGGCTAACAGGTATGTGAAAAGAGGTACAACATTTACTAATTATCAGAAAATGCAAATCAAAACCACAACAAACTATCTCCTCATGCCAACTAGTGTGGCTACTATCAAAAAAAACAGAAAATAACAAGTGATGGCAAGCATGTGCAGAAACTGGAATCCTTGTTCACTGCTGATAGGATTGTAAAATGGTACAACGGCTATGGGACACAGGTTTGAGGTTCTTCAACAAATTAAAAATAGAACAACCATGTATCCAGCAGTCTCACTTCTGGTTATATATCCAGATGAATTGAGAGCAGAATCTCCAAGAGTTTCACACACCCATGCTTATAGCAGCACCATTAAAAATATCCAAGAGGTAGATGCAGCCCAAATATCCATTGGTGAACGAATGGATAAACAAAATGCAGTATATACATACAATCAAATGTTATTTAGCCTAAAAAAGGAAAGAAATCCTGTCACATGATACAACATGGATGAACTTTGAGGACATTATGTTAAGTGAAATAAGCCAGACACCAAAAGACAAGACATACTGTATGATTCCACTTATATGAGATACCTAAATTCATACAAACAGAAAGTAGAATGTTTTTGCCAGCAGCTGAGGAGACAGGAGAAAGTAAAGTTGCTCAATGGGTATAAAGTTTCAGATTTACAAGATGAAAAACTTCTGATTTGTTTCACAACAATGTGAATATATTGAACACTACTGAACTATACACTTTAAATGGTTAAGATGTTAAATTTTATGTTATGTGTATTTTTCTATAATAAAAACTATCCTAAAGAAATAATCAGAAGTATGCAAAGATATTTTTTTGCACAAGAATATTTATTGCCATATACTTTGTAATATCAACAAAAAATAGGCAACAGCTTTAATGCACAATCTGGAACTGCTTAAATAAGTTTTGATGCATCCATATTCTGGATAGTACATAATACTATTTCATTATTAAAAGTCATGCTGAGCTCTCTCCTCCCACTGCCCAAGTTGCTGAAGGGAAAAAAAGCTAAGGGGAAGAAGGTGGTGCTGGCCCCTGCTGTCATGAAGAAACAGGAGGCCAAGAAGGTGGTAAACTCCCTGTTTGAGAAAAGGCCTAAGAATTTTGGCATCAGACAAGATATCCAGCCCAAAAGGGACCTCACCCACACTGTCAAATGGCCTAACTACATTTGGCTGCAGAGACAAAGGACTATTCTCTATAAGCATCTGAAAGTGCCTCCTGCCATTAACCAGTTCACCCAGGCCTTGGGTGTCAAACAACTACACAGCTGCTCAAGCTGGCCCACAAGTACTGACCAGAGACAAAGCAAGAGAAGAAGCAGAGGTTGCTGGCCTAGGCAGAGAAAAAAGCTGCCAACAAAGGGAATGTCCCCACCAAGAGACAACCTGTCCTTTGAGCAGGAGTTAACACTGTCATCACCCTGGTGGAGGACAAGAAGGCCCAGCTGGTAGTGACTGCACATGATGTGGATCCCATCGAGCTGGTTGTCTCCCTGCCTGCCCTGTGCAGAAGATGGGGCTTCGCTACTGCATTATCAAGGGGAAGGCCAGGCTGGGGCATCTAGTCCAGAGGAAGCCCTGCAGCACTGTGACCTTCACACAGGTTAACTCAGAAGACAAATGAGCTCTGGTTAAGCTGGTGGAAGCTATCCAGACCAATTACAACAACAGATAAAACGAGATCCGCTGCCTCTGGGGAGGCAATATCCTAGGTCCAAGTTGGTGGCTTGCATTACCAAGCTGGAAAAGGCCAAGGCTAAGGAACTGGCAATCAAGTGGGGCTAAATGTGCGCTGTTGAGCTTTCTGTGCAAAAAAGTAATAAAAATTCTCTTTTGGGAAAACTATCCTGTTGAGAACAGAAATAAAGGTAATTGGTTAAAGCAAATAATAACGATGTTGTGTGGTGTTTATAACATGCAGAAGGAAAACGTATGACAATAGAACAAAGATGAAAACGGAAGTATATTGTAAAATTCCTATACTATATATGAAGTTTTGTAATATGACTTGAAGATAGGCAGTGATAAGTTAAATATATCTACCGTGAATCTTAAGCAACGTCTAAAAAGAATTAAACAAATAAACCAACAATACAGCTTACAAATCAATAAAGGGGATAAAATGGAATCATTTTTAAAAACTCAATAAATTCATTTAGAAGGCAGAAAAAGAAGAAAAGGGGGCAATGAACAAATGGGACCAGCAGAAAACAAATAGCAAGATGGTAGATTTAAGTACAACCATATCAATAATCACATTATATATAAATGTTCTAAACAACTCAAGTAAATGGTAGATTGTCAGGATAAAAAAATGCAAGACCCAACTATACAGATGTCTACAATGAACCCCTTAAACATAGAGACACAAATAGGTTAAAGCATAGGAATAGGAAAAACACATATGCTAACAATAATCAAATAAAGCTGAAATGGTGGCATTAATATAAAACAAAATAGGTGGCAGAGCAAAGAATATTACCAGGGAAAAACATTCATATCATAATGATAAAGGGATCAATTCATAAAAAAGACATAGCAATCCTAAATCTTTATCAGAGGTTCAAAATATTTGAAGCAAAAACCAACAGAACCGAAAGGAAAAGCAGACAAAAACCAACAATTTATAGTCAGAGATTTCAATACCATTCTTTTAATAACTGAACAATTTTAAACAACTAAAAAATCAGTAAACATATAGAAAACATGAAAAGTATGGTTAATCAACTTGACTTAATTGACAGTCATAGCACACTACACCCACAAACATCAGAATACATTTTTCATGTGATCATCTACCAGGATAGACAATATTCAGATATGTTAAAAAATCAATATATTTTATTTTCTATTTCTTTAATTTTTTATTGTTTATGCTATTACGGTTGCTCCAATTCTTCCCCCTTTGCCCCCCTTCCCCCAGCTCCCCTTCCCAAAGTCAATCCCCACACCATTGTTCATGTCCATGGGTGATGCATGTATGTTCTTTTTCTAGTCCCTTCACCTTCTTTCACCCAGTCCCAACCTCCTCACTCCCCTCTTAACAGCTGTCAATCTGTTCCTTGTTTCTGTGCCTCTGATTCTATTTTCCTCATTAGTTTATTTTGTTCCTTTGATTCAAGTTATAAGTGAGATCATATGGTATTTGTCTTTCATTGCCTCACTTATTTCACTTAGCATAATGCCCTCCAGCTCCATCCATGCTGTCACAAAAGGTAGGAGTTCTTTCTGTTGTATAGTATTCCACTGTGTAAATGTACCACAGCTTTTTTACCCACTTATCTACCAATGGGCACTTAAGCTGTTTTCAAATCTTGGCTATTTTAAATATCACTGCTGTGAACATAGGGGTGCATATATTCTTTTGAATTGGTGTTTCAGGATTCTTTGGACATATTCCCAGAAGTGGAATCACAGAATCAAAAAGCAGTTCCATTTTTAATTTTGTGGGGAAACTCCATACCATTTTCCAGAGTGGTTGCACCAGCCTGCATTCCTACCAACAGTGCACTAGGGTTCTCTTTCCTCCACATCTTTGCCAGCACCTGTTGTTTGTTGATTTATTAATGATAGCCATTTTAGCAGGTGTGAGATGATACCTCATTGTTATTTTAATTTACATCTCTCTGATTGCTAGTGATGATCATTTTTTTATGTCTATGGGCCATCTGTGTGTCCTCCTTGGAGAAGTGTCTACTCAGGTTCATTGCCTATTTTGGGTTTTTTTTAAAAGATTTTATTTATTTTTAGAGAGAGGGGAAGGGAGGGAGAAAGAGAGGGAGAGAAACATCAATGTAGGGTTGCCTCTCATGCACCCCCTACTGGGGACCTGGCCCACGACCCAGGCATGTGCCCTGACTGGTGAATCAAACCAGTGACCCTTTGGTTCACAGGCCGACGCTCAATCCACTGAGCTACGGCATCCTGGGCTCCGTCATTACTTTAAAGAGGTTTTCTATCACTTGCTCACTTCCTTCTCCTTCTCGTATTCCTGTGATGCACATATTATTATGTTGTCCCACACTTCCCTTAAGCAATTCTCATTCTTTCTGAGTCCTTTTACTTTTTGTTGCTCTGATTGGGTGTTTTTTCTACCTTGTCTTCCAAATCGCTGATTCTATCCTTTGCTTCATCTAGCCTGTTTGTTGTTTTTTATTCCTTGTAGTGTATTCTTCATTACAGGTATTGCATTTTTCATTTCCAAATGGCTCTTACTCATGGTTTCTATATCCTTTTTTCATGCTGATGTAATTCCTCCTAAGGTCCTTGAGCATCCTTATAACCATTACTTTGAACTCTATGTCTGATAAATTTCTTGCCTCAATTCCAATTAGCTTTTTTTTGGGGGGGGGAAGATTCCTTCTTTTATTTCATTTGGGGGGTTATTTGTATCCCCATTTGAGGTGATCTTTTCATTTGTTTCTACATATTAAATAGATCATGTTTTGATTCCCTGTCTTCATGGGTGGCCTTATGTGGTAGGAGTCCTGTGGGACTCAGTGGTGCAGTCTCCTTGATCTCCTGAGCTGGATGCTCTAGGAATGCCGCTTGTATGGTTTATGTGAGCTCTCCTGTTGTAGTTGTGTCTTGATTTTTCTTAGTCCATTCGTTGGTGAGTTCTTCCATACAGCTAGCTGACTGAGAACCTCAACCACACCATGTCTTGCATACTGTTGTACCATTGCTGACAGTACAAAACAAAACAACATAGAAAACAAAACCAACACAAGCAAAAAAAAAACAAACAAACCCAACAACAACAACAAAATCAACGATAAAAGAGCAAAGAAGAATAAAAGCGGAAAGAGAAATAGAATATTGTAAGAAAAACAAAGATCCAAAATGACCAAAGGAATGAAAAATGATTATGATAGAGGGAGGAGAAACCATAATAGTAAGGAATAGACACAGGAATCACCACAGAAGAACAAAGAAAGGGAAAACATAAAATAAAAAAATATATAAGAAGAGGAAAGAAAAAGGCAAAATGGAATAAGAAAAGGAAAGAGTAAAATATGAGATCTGAAAGAAAAAATAAGAACTAAGTGAAGAAAAATAAAAATTGGAAAAAAAACCACACAAAAGAAAACCTAATGAAAAAGAACAAAGTGGAATTTGTCTCAGCAGAGTTTAGTGCTTGCCTGCCTGGTTCTCCTTCTGGATACAACTCTGATGTTGTCTGAAGCTGGTATAAGCCACTGTCAGATGCTGTTCACATCTAACTCTAGGCAGCCTGTTTAAAGCTTCAGCAATCCACACTTTGTGGCAGATTTCCTCTGGTTTTGGCTGTGTCTGAGATGACCCCACTGCTCTGTAAGTCTGGCTTTTTATCAGCACAGTGCCCAGGGGTGGGTCAACTCACAACCAAAGGCACTGCAGGAACTGACTCCACCTGCCTCTGACTGCAGTCCTACCATTAGTCTTAGTCTAGCCACTGACCCGTCTCTTTCTGAGAGGGCTTCCGGTGGAAGCAGGAGAATGGGATCCCTGGATCTCCTGTGGGAAGAGCTGTTCAGACTTAAGGGAAATTGTGGTTATATTCCCCCATCCCCACGTCACACATCTGTGCCTGTCCTGGAATATTGACCTGAACTTGGTAAGGTGAAACCCCTAATAGGATAGTGAATGGGAACTCCAGAGCCCCGAGTTTGTGTCTGCCAGATACTGGGAGGGTGTTCCTAGGTTCTCCTGTGAGGGGGAACACCACTGTGGTTTGCGGAAAGTATAAGGAATGGTTGTGCCCTAAAGCCAGTCTCTAACACCCCTGACTCCACTTATGTTCTCTTAGGCTCTCTTCAGCAGGAGATAAGATGCAGGTTGGGGGAAAGTAAGAAAGAAATAAAAAAATATTTTAAAAAGGATACAGGGTGGGATGACAGGATTCCATAGAATTGAGGTAGGCAGCTTACAGAGGGTGGGATAAGGGGTTCCCCATAAGGTGGAGTAATTGTTTCCCCCTCGGATGGGCTTGCTGTTCTCAAGAAAAATGGTTTCTGCAGTGTGGTGTTATAACCTAGCACTGGGAACCTAGCAGCTGTTCCCAATGCCCCTCCCCAAAGCCGCCCACTCCAGACTCTCCTTGTGCAACTGTAGACCATGCTGCCCTCCCATCACCTGAGCCCAGGGTGAGTGGCAGGGCCTGTTCGTTGGCTTCTTAGAACAAAAGAAAGGGAAAAGAAAAAGGAAAAAGTGACTTTGTCTCCAGCAGGCTCTGTTTCTTTCTGGTGGGCAAAAACCCATTGCCTTTCACCACTGGGTGCTGTGTGGGTGGGTGATCCAAGCACTGGTGCTCTGTTCTTGGGGGCCTGGTTGAGGTCCAGGCTTCACTCTTCTCCCTGGGAAGCTCCCACAGTCGTGCAGCAACCTCAGCCAGCCACGCATGAAAGTGGTGACATCCCGTTTTGCGTCCCTGCCCTTTCTACCTGAGGTGATTTCTGCCAGTCCTTGGTTAAGTGCCTCCTCTCCTCTTCAGGTAGTCTTCAGTTGTTTATTTCATGTGGATATTCCCTTCTTTATTTTTATGTTGACCTTGGTTCTAGGAGCTGGTGCAAGATAAATTCTCCTGTTCCACTGCCATCTTGCTGCTCCCTCCAAGTCAATATATCTTAAAACATTTAAATAATATGAAGTATACTTTCCAGGGACTTCTGGCCAAGATGGAGGCATAGGTAGATACACTTTGTTTCCTCACACAACCAAAAGAAGGAGAACAACAAATTTAAAAAAAAAACAAAAACCTAGAACAGCCAGAAAATTGAACTGTATGGAAGTCCGACAACCAAGGAGTTAAAGAAGGAACATTCATTCAGACAGGTAGGAGGGGTGGAGATGAGCAGCTGGGGCAGAGAGGACACACAGCAGGCCTGCAGCTGGTAGACCAGAGTAGGCAAGGAAGCAACTGGCACCAAGCAGCCCCACATTTGCATGTAGATAAACCGAGAGGAGCAACTGGGGAGTGAGAGAGACCGTGCAACCCAGGGTTCCAGTGTAGGGAAAGGAAAGCCTCGAAAGCTCTACCAGTAAAAAGCTGTGGGGTTTGTGGTGGCAGGAGAAATGACCAGTACCACAGAAGAGCTCATTGGAGAGACTCGCAGGGTCCTAGAATGTACACAAATCCACCTACCCAGGAATCAGCACCAGAGGGGCCCAATTTGCTTGTGGGTAGCAGAGGAAGTGACTGAAAGCCGGCTAGGAGCCAAGCAAGTGACATTGTTCCCTCTCGGGCCCCTCCCCGACATACAGCACCACAAGGCAGTGACATGGGTTGCCACACCCTGGTGAATACCAAAGGCTCCACCCCTACAACCTAATAGGTGCTTCAAGACAAAAAGTATGGCCCAAAGGAAAGAACAGATCAAAGCTCCAAAGATAGAACTAAGCTATGAAGAGATAGCCAACCTATTAGATGCAGACTTCAGAACACTGGTAATCTGGATGCTCACAGAAATGATTGGGTATGGTCACAAAATGGAGGGAAAAGGAAAAGCTATGCAAATGAAATAAAGGAAAATATACAGAGAACCAACAGTGAAGGGAAGTAAACCAGGACTCAAATCAACGATCTGGAGCAGAAAGAAGAAATAAACATTCAACTGGAACAAAATGAAGAAACAAGAATTCAAAAAATTGAGGAAAGCCTGAGGGACCTCTGGGACAACTTTAAACACTCCAACATCCAAATCATAGGGGTGCCAGAAGGAGAAAAGGAAGAGCAAGAAATTGAAAGCTTATTTGAAAAAAAATGAAGGAGAACTTCCCTAATCTGGCAAAAGAAATAGACTTCCAGGAAGTCCAGGAAGCTCAAAGACTCCTAAAGAAGTTGGACTCAAGGAAGTACACACCAAGGCACATCATCATGACATTACCCAAGATTAAAGATAAGGAGAGAATCTTAAAAGCAGAAAGAGAAAAGGAGACAGTTACCTACAATGGAGTTCCTAAGAGACTATCAGCTGATGTCTCAAAAGAAACCTTACAAGCAAGAAAGGACTGGAAAGAATTATTCAAAGTCATGAAATGCAAGGAACTACATCTAAGATTACTCTATCCAGCAAAGCTATCATTTAGAATGGAAGGGCAAATAAAGTGCTTCCCAGCTAAAGTAAAGTTAAAGGAGTTCATCATCACTAAGCCCTTATTACATGAAATGTAAAAGGGGCTTATCTAAGAAAAAGAAGATGATTAAAAATATGAACAGTAAAATGACAACAAATCACATCTATCAACAACTGAACCTAAAAAAACAAAAACAAAAACAAACTAAGCAAACAACTAGAACAGGAACAGAATCACAAAAATGGAGATCACGCGGAGGGTTATCAGTGGGTGGGGGAGGAGGAGAATGGGGGAAAAGGTACAAGGAATAAGATGCATAAGTGGTAGGTACAAAATAAGGGGAGGTAAAGAATAGTATAGGAAAGGGAGGACCGAAAGAACGTATATGTACGACCCATGGGCATGAACTAAGGTATGGGTATACTGGTAAGGGGAGTGCAGGGTGGAGGTGAATAAAGAGGAGAAAAATGGGACAGCTGTATTAACATAGTCAATAAAATATATTAAAATAAATAAATAAATAATATGAAGTATGTTGTCCCACCACAATAGAATTAAATTAGAAATCAATAACAGAAAGAGATCTGGAAATCCTTGAATATTTGGAAACTAAATAATATACTTCTAAATAATTCATGAATTAAAGAAAAAATCAAATGGGAAATTAGAAAGTGTTTTGAAGTGAATTAAAAGCATAATATACCAGAATTCTTGAGATGTCCCTAAAGCATAAATTAATTACAGGGATATTTAAATATGTTTAATCATGTTATGTTTATATCTAGACATACTTTTTTTCCATTTAATACTACCCACTTATTTCTTTGAAGTGTGGCTTAAACCAGTGAGTTATCATCATACCCTTTCTGACACACTATACGTTACTTTCCCCCCCTTTTTTAGTGAATGCATTGGGGCAACATTGATCAATAAAATTATATAGGATTCAGGTATAGAATTCTATAATACATCATCTGTATGTTGTATTGTGAGTTCATCACCTTGTCAAGTCTCCTTTCATCATTATTTATTTACCATTTACCCTCTTCTACTTCCCCACACCCCCTTTATCCTTTGGTAGTCACCTTACTGTTGTGTCTCTATGAGTTTTTTTCTCAATCCCTTCACCTTTTTCACCCAGTCCCACAACGCCCATTCCCTTTGATAGCTGTAAGTCTATTCTCTGTTGGTTAGTCTGTCTCTATTTTGTTTGTTAGTTTATTTTGTTCATTAGATTCCACATATCAGTGAAGTCATATGGTATTTATCTTCCCCTGACTGCCTTATTTCATTTAGCATAATATTATCCAAGTCCCCCAATGCTGTCACAAAGGGTAAGGTTTCCTTCTTTTTATGGCCAAATAGTATTCCATTGTGTAAATGTATCACACTTCAAACATACCGGGAAATTTATAGAGCTAAGTGCTTACATTAGAAAGTAAGAAAGACCTGATTCAATGGTCTAAGTTTCTACTTTAAGATATAAAATCATAAGAGCAAATTAATCCCAAAATAATAAGAAAAAATAACAATGAAAATACAGTCAATAATATTACAATAACTCTGTATGCTGCCAGGTAGGTACTGGAAATATCAGAGGAAAAAATTTTAAAGTATATGATTGTCTAGCCACTGTGCTGTACACCTGAAACTAATATAACATTAATGAATGTAAACAGTAATTGAAAAACAAATTTTAAAGTACTTAAAAAAAATCAAAACAGAAATCAATGAAGTAGAAAACAACGAAACAAAAGAGGAAAACTCAATGATATCAAAAACTGATATTTAAGGAAATCAACAAAATGGATAAACTTCCAGCCAAATTTATTAGGGATAAAAGGTGAGGGGACTTCTGGTCAAGATGGTGGCATAAGTAAACATGGCTCACCCACTTGCACAACCACATCAAAATTACAACTAAAATATACAACAGCCATCACTCAAAACTGGCAGAAATTGAATTGAGTGGAAGTCTGACAACTACCAAATTAAAGCAACCACATCCATCCAGGCAGGTAGAAGGCATGGAGGGGAGGAATAGGCTAAACCCACAATCACCTGTGGTGGATAAAAATTCAGGAGGGGTATCTCAGGAGTGA
>PVJD01017087.1:0-18666 GCA_004026545.1 Mormoops blainvillei
AGTGTAAGTATCTTTGCTGGCTTGTGCCTAAGGATGTTCACAGAGATTTCTGTTTGTAAGGAAAACTCATCCTAGAAGGTCAAGTTATGGTTCAGCCACAAAAGCCAAGAAAATCTACCCATCTGTAGCCCTGTTTCTCCAAGCCAACAAGTAGCTGAAAGGGAACACAGAACAGTTCCACTGGGTGCACTTTACGGAGCGTCCTCAGCACTGTCTGTGAGGGTACAGAGCGTGTGATCCCCTCCTCACCCCCAGCCTGCACGGGGCTCCCCGCGGCCTCCGGGTGCTGAGCTGTAGCCACAAGGGACTTCCTGCAGCTCAGACCACCTGCTGGGCCAGCCCCTCTGCCATCCCCGACGCACAGGGACAGTTTGGGGAGTAAAAAAGCTGAATTCATCCAATTATTCAAATAATTTTGCTGTTATGAAAACAGCCAGTAAGTAACAATTTTAAAAATCATCATCCTCATCATTAGGGGGCTAAAGTAAATCAAATTTTGTTCCAACGTCTTTTCAGTTCCCCCTCAGATTATTTTAGTCACTTCATTGGGGTTTCAAGTCCTCTGAAGGAATATGCTGACTAGAATTCCCTCTTATGACGTTGTATTAAAAGAAATGTGGCTCTCCCCAACTTTATCCACCCCCTTCCCTCCTCTCTGACTTTATTAAACAGCTACTGTATGCCTAGCTAGCGAAGAGTTGGGGATGCAAAGACAGGGTCTGCTCACAAGGAGTTTAGCGTGCGAAAATGAGACACGGTTCACATGGAAGACCAAAAGACAGAATGAAAAATTCACCGTGAGGGGCCCAGAGAGAGCGGCTGAGGAGAAAGCAGAGGGCCCGGGGGGGCAGTTGCCAAGGGGAGGGGGCCACGGGCCATCTCTCGGGCTGAGGGATTTCCACTGGGAAGGGCACCAGCGTGGACAACGGGCTCAGTGTGTGAGGGGCAGGGGGAAGCCAGTCTGCTGTCAGCAGGACTCAAGGTGCAGGGAACTGGGGAAAATGCCTGGAGGTGGCAGTTGCAGCTTCTAGGAAAGACAAATGAAATGCAAAAGACAAAGAATTGAAGGCCAGCGAGGAATAAGGAACCTGGACAAAGGTTTCAGGGCTCAAAGATGGTGAGCGAGGCCTGAGAGAAGCCCATGGTTCTTGGAAGAGCCGTAGGAACATCCACTTCGGTCCGGGCTGTTTTTATCACCTTTAAAGTTGTCTTACATTTATTGTCATGAGATGCTGCGTTATTGACATGGGATTCTCTGGGAGCAATGTGCTGTTCTGTACGTGGAAACTAATGCGTGGGGACTCAAGTAGCCAGCCCCATGTCACTGCTGGAAGACAGGGAGGGGAGAGCCCAGGGGAAGGGCATGTCTGGAAGGCAAGGTCATAGAAAATGTGGATGGTGGCATCAGATATTTGCTTCTGGGTTCTTACACTTATTAACTGAGATCTTCTGGGCCTCGGTTTCCTCTCCTCTAATGTAAGGCTCATCATAACACCAGTCACTGTCATTGCCTGTGGCTAGTAAGAGCCAGTATATTCTAGCTAGTACACTGTTCAGTGAGGTCCCCAGAGCGGCTGAGCCAAGAGCAAACCCATCTGTGAACCGGTGTTTATGGGGGGCCTGCATGCACTTGGGGAGAAGGAGAGCATGAGAGTTCCAGTCACTGCCTCAAGGGCCCCCCAGTCCTGCCGGACAGAGGACCCAGAAACGAGGACCACTTCCATGCAACAGCTGGCCTGTCCTAGGGCCCAGCTGCCTGTCACACCAGCAGCCCCGGAGGCAATCAGTTACGCAGTCATTGGTTGAAGCTCTAACCCCATGGCTTGTGAATTGTAAATCAGCAAATTCCTCTGCTTACCAATGCCAATCACCAAGTTAGGACGCCCAGTACTTAAAAAGGACTCATTTTTCTCCACAGGTACAGCTTCTGTAGCAAAGATACCGTGAGAGAAGACGTCCTGCTCACTCTCACACCCTGCTAAACTCCAGGCACAATGTGGTTGCTGTGTTAACATCAATAAAATCCATGGATGCATCTATCCACTCACAGTCTGTCTCTGACATCAGCTGCCCCCTGCAGGGACATTCAGGAATGGAGCATTTTTAAATGTCCAAATATCCCGAACATTTCCATAGACTGGGGTCTCTGGCCATTGACTTCTGACCGCACACCCTTTCCCCCACCCTTCCTTGGTCCTCGCGGCCACTGTTTCCTCCTCACCTGAGGGGGCAGCAGTGAGCCACAGAACTGGGGGCTGGGTGTGTGTGCCTCAGCAGAGCCTCTCGTCTTACAGGCTACAGGCGGGACCACTGAGGCTCGGGGCGGGGGGGCGTTGCTGGTCAAGCATGCAAGGTGAACCACGGTCCCGTCGGGGCTCAGGGTTGGGTCCCTGACTCCAACTCCAGGGCCCCTCCTGGACTCTGCTACCTACCACCTTGCGGGTGGGGATCGTAGAAAGACGTGGCATCTTTGTCATGGTAAATTTGGTGGTGATGGGACCACTTGGTGGCCGGCTCTTGGTGAGGCGCAGGGTGCTCCGGCATCCAGAGACGGTGCTGGGCACATCTGCAGGGTGTGGACAGGCTCCAGCCCCCGCTCTCCCTGGGCCGGGGCTGTCGCAGAGCTCAGCACTGAGGGAGGATGGTTTCTAAGAGGAGGGGAGACTTCTCTGTCATTCTGTTGTCTGAAGCCACCGCGGAACCCTCGGCCAGTCAGACTGCACCAGGGGCCCCACCACACAGGTGTTCTTTAATTAGGAGAGGAAGATGTTCTTCGAGGTGGCCCAGCCTGCCCCACGATCACCCCGAGGGGACGGTGCGGGTCCGGGAAGGTCACCCCCTTCCTCGGAGTGTCCTCTCTTGGCCACCAGGCCTCACGGCCCCTGTGGCAGCATCAGTGCCCTGCCCCTGCTCCAGACCATGGGTGTCACGTCCCGCTATTATGCAGCTTCTAACTGGAGTGTGCGGGAGCTCCGGACAGCTCCTGAAAGCAGACGGTGTGAGGATTAAAGGGGCGACTTTAGTAAGGGCGCCACAGGGAAGGGCATGAGGTGAGCGCTCAATGACAGAAGTAATGAGGAGGGCAGGGGGGACGTCGGGCAGGAGGGAACGGAGCTGCGGGCGGAGGCCGTGTTGTCACAGTGCTGCCCCCCAGCACTGGCCGTGAACCCACACCCTGGGCAGGGCAGCACCACACTGGCAAAGAGTTCAGTCAGTGGAAGGTAGACTTGCCAGTGCTACCAAATGGCAGCTCTGTGCTGTCTCCGGGGTGAGAGGAAAGCAGACTTGGATTTAGTCCCCCAGGCCTGCATGGTAGGAGGGTGCCCGACACCTGAATACACACGGCCATGATGCCCGATGAGCGCAAACCGCATGGAGGCCTCCGGACAGGGTGGCCCAGAAGACGGAGAAGCAAGATGGGGAAGGCTCTGCAAAGCCATTTGTTCTAGGCCGAGGCTTGTAAGGAGACTGCAGGCTGGGAGGCCAGCTAGGAGGAGGAGGCCCCTGCAGATGTCCAGGCAAGAGGAGAGAGGGCAGTAAGATCGCAGAAAGCAAAACTGAGGCATAATGGAGGGGGCGGGAGGGGTTGGCCACATGTGAGAGCCCTTTTCCCTGGACAAGGACAGCCCGTCTCCCCTGCTCCCCAGACTAACTGATATGGTCAATGACTTGGGGGAAGCATTCATTTGTTCATTTTTATTAAGATTTTATTATGTTTAGAGAAAGGGGGAAAAGGAGGAAGAAAGAGAGGGAGAGAAACATCAATGTGAGAGAGAAACATCGATCAGTTGCCTCTTGTACGTGCCCTGACGGGGACGGGACCCACAACCCAGACATGTGCCCTGACCGGGAAATCGAACCAGTGACCTTTCGGTTTGCAGGACAATGCCCAACTCACTGAGCCATGCTAGACAGGTCAAGGAAAACAATTTTAAAACGGGGAGAAAAATGAGAAGAGTGTGTAATGTAGAAGAAAGAAACCACTTGGGGGAGGCCCCCCAAGGCTGTCATTTGACACTCAATGAAAGCACTGCCCTGAGCCTTGGGTGACTTTGGGTGACCTGGGTGACCTGGTTCTTGACTGCGATTACAGTGCTGGCCATATGCTCTGGGGCAGAGGAGGCCGCTGATGGAGACTGAGCTGGAAGGGGGCCAGGCTCTGCCCTCTTCTCCCACGTCCCTTTGTTCAAATGAACGTATGTCCAGGTATCAGGTGTGCCGCTGGAGCAAACAGCCGGGAAGGCAGAGAACAGCGGGTTCTGAAATCACTGCCGTGGACCTGGGCTACGTATCGGTGTGGCCGGGGAGCCTCCACTCCCCGGCACCACTGGAGAGTCCAAGCTCAGTCCATAACGCACTGCCCTGGGTGGTGGGGCGTTTGGGGCTCTCTGTGGTTACTCTGGGGTACACCTGCAGTGTCTCTGTGACTTAGCCAAATCTGGCCAGATTTCTAGATTTCAGGGGCTACGTAGGGTCACCTTGATTGGGCCTTGGTTTTGTTTTGTCTTTTAAATAACAAAGGTGGCACATTATTCAGAATGCATACGGATATAGTCTCTGGCGCAATGAAAATACGCTCCATCCCTATTCGGTTTATTAACATGAAGCTCAAGGAGCCTTGAGTTTGGTTGGAAGCAACAGAAAAAGGCATTGAGCTGCCAGTCAAGAGGCGAGCCAACCCAGCTGGCCTTGGCCAACGGCTTCCGCCTCTCTGGGCCTCCGCTCTCCCATCTGTGAGACGGAGGCGACAGCCCAGGCATTGCGTTGCTGCTCTAACAAAAGAACCGACAGCGCCGCCGTGGAAACAGAGGGCTCTGCCCTCGAGTCGGTGTGCTCTAAGGTGATCAAGGCAACCCAAGGAGCGAGGCCACAGTCTGGCGCCGGACCCAAAGCTCAGGGAAGGCTGCAGACATACAGAACACTGGGTCTTATTGAGGTGGGTTTTGTGCCCACCCAACCAGGACCTGCAAACTCGCCTCAAGCTAGATGAGGCCGGCCCTACCTTCTAGGACATCCCAAGGCTCCGGGACTAGCAGAAGCTCTTTCCATCCTGGCAGAATCACCTGGGGGCTTAAAGGAAGGAAGGGGGCGGGGTCATCCCAAGCTCCAGGCTGACCGATTCCAGAGCCCGCTGAGAACAGGCTTCTTTTAAGGATCCTCAGGTGATTCCCCCCACCCCCACCCCGCCCCCTCCCCGCACCGGAGCCCTGCTGGGATGGAGCATTTCATAGAAATTCAAACAGGGGCTCAGCTTCCAGGGCGGTAGATAGACTCTTCTCGGAGAATTTATTAATTTTTTGGTTTTGCTTTCATGACAACGCACATGTTAATCAATTATAGAGACAAAGTCCTCTCTCTGTCATGGCTCTTCGCAGCAAGACTTTTGTTTCCTGGTTCATGTGACATAAAATGAGGTGAGTAAGAGTGTTCCTGGGGTGGTACGAATCTTTAGCAAGGATGGCATCCCCGGATTTACTCAGGCCTAAGAAACCTTGGAGAGTAGGACCTGGGACTGAAACTGGGGACTTCATGCCCCGTGTCACGGGTTTTGAGAGCAGAGGGTTGGCTTTGGCACCTGGAATGGAGTAGCAAATGTGGAGGAGGGGGAGGGACGGAGGGCTGAGCCTGGGAAGGAGGCAGGAACTGGGAGAGAGGCCTCAGGGGCAAGTTCCTCAGGGGGGAAGGAGATGCAGTTGACTCCCTGGCAGGGGGATCCATAGCTGCAAAAGCTCAGAAGAGGGAGAGAACGAGTGCATTCCAGAACAGTGAGTCCTTCCACTTAAGTGACTGTGAGGTGGGGCAGTGGCAGAGATGAAGCTGGGCAGAGGCCACATGGTGTCCTTATTAGTCAGCTCAGGCTGTCATAGCAAAGTGCCAGCAACTGGGTGAGTCAAACAATAAAAGTTTATTCTCTGACCGTTCTGGATGCCAGAAAATCCAAGACCAAGGGTTGGCAGGACTGGTTCCTCCTGAGGCCGCGAGGAAGAGCCGGTTCACGCCGCTCTCCCTTTGATGGCTGCTGGCTACCTCTGCCACTTCTTGGCTTTGAGAAGCATCACCCAGCTCCCTTCTTTCAGGTTCGCATGACAGTCCACGTGTGCCTGTCTCTGTGTCCAAATTTCCCCTCTTTCTGAGGACACCGGTCATGTTGGTTTAGAACCCACACTCCTGACCTCTCTTGTGCTGTATAGAGGCCCTGTCTCCAAACAAGGTCATGTTCTGGGGTCCTGAGTGTTACGACTCCCAACATACCTTTGAGGGGAACATAATTCCCCCCACAGCAGTGGCCAACTTTGTCGGCCTGGTTCAGGAGCTTGGATTCCACCTAAATTTGGACCCTTCGCCTGATACCCGCAAGTTACTCTCTTTTGATAAAACCCAAATGACAGCACCCGGATAAAAGCCCTCCTTGATGTGCTTTTTCTTCATTTGCAATTATGTATTTATTTGCAGGCAGTAAGTGTCTGTGCCCTGTGGGACCGTCAGCCGCAAGAGGACAAAGAGGGAGGGTTTCTGCTCACTGTTGTATCCTCAAGGCTGGACGCACATCCCGCAATGTGTAGCCACATACAAATAGACATAAATGAGCTAACTAACCAGAAAACGTGCCTCTGGGGGCATCAGGGAGCCACCCACAGGATTAAAGGTGGGAGGAGGCTGCGGGGCAGGGTGACCTGGAGGGTGAAGGGCAGGGGTCTGGAAGGGCAGGGAACACACAGAAGAGGGGTTGAAGGGTTGGAACAAACTTTCAACAGGCCTCAGGGCGCAGGAGGAGGACTGAGACACGTCCGCTCCCCAGGCAGCTGCTATGTCAGCTAGCGGGCCTCCCCCAGGCCCTGGCCCGGCCACCTGCCAGCATGTGGCACTGAATGACTTTTCCCACAGATGCTGTCCTTCCGTTTCTTCCCAGGGCACACAGGTGGCAGAACCTCAGAACCCCAGTTTCCCAGAAAGGAGAGGAACGCTGAGCTGGCCCTGTCATGGGCAGGCAAACAGGAGAGCCTGGGGCCCCACCGGCCTGCTCTGGGCCACCCTGCCAAAGAGCCAGGTGGGCGCAGTACTGCTTGGGACTGGTGACTGTGGCAGGGGTGCCCAGCCCGCCTTGTGGGGGCAGCTTGATGCAGGGACAATGTCCCTAAATCAGGGGCCTAGCTCCCACCCAGGTCACAGGTCGCCAAACTGAGACCTACAAGAGAGAACAGCAGCACCAGGGTGGGAGGTGGGGCCCTAAGGTCAAGGCCTGCTCGTCCATCTGCCCTTGAACTAAGCCCCTCAACCTTTCAGGGCCCTGGTTGTCTTGGCTGTAAAGGAGAAATAAGCAAGGTGCTCTATTTCTCAAGCATCTTACAGCTCTGAGAGCTATGATTTGACCACTGTCATTTCCTCCCGGGACAGCTTGGGACCTGAACACCACCTGATTTCTTTCCGATGCTCAGTTCTCTCCCGTGGCCAACACCTGTCCTTGAGATCACATTCCCCAGATGTGTTTGTTCAGCTTATTTCTCATGACCTTGGGGTGAGTCACCTCCTGGGTGATTTCTTATCCTCTTTGAAAGGGGGCAGGGGTTGGATGGCGTGCTCCTGCAGGGCGACTTGTTTGAACAGAAAGGTAGTCTTTTCTTTAGATTTCAGTCTCCAAAATTTCTCGTAGGATCCCAGATTTGATAAGGACCTTAAAAGTAGATCACCTAATCAACTCTCACCTGAGGCTTGGCTTCTGTCCACCTCTGCTCAAGTCACAATGTCATCCGTGTGAGGCAGGGGTCCCCCCCCACCAGCAAAACCCAGTGGAAAAAATTCTATCTCCCAGTGATTCTTACCCTTGGGAAGTTTTTCCTTACGTTGAACAAATCTGCCTCAATAAGTCCCTCGAGGACGGGGGTGACCACGATCTGACTTGGCATTTAGAACAGGGCCTGGTGACCTGGACATAACAAGAATGGAACTAGCACCCTCGCCCTTCCCTCCAGGTCTGCCCCCTGGGCATGGCTGTGGACCAGATAAAATGCCACTCGGGTGAGCAGTTCCCTGGTCCCTTGACTAACCTGTGGCTGGAACCAGGAGGGCATGGGTGATACAACCCACTGATTATCTGAAGGTAACTTACTAAACCCTGGGCAAAAACTACAACCAAGTCCCAGAATGGGTTGGCTGCTATTGGTATTGGGGGCAAAACCAAAAACCCAACGCCTGCACAATCCCAACCCTTTCCTGATAAGGACAGGCATCCTCATTAGGAATACGGAGCCAGGAGAGGAAGGTGCCCCAAACCTAGCTAACCTACCTACCCCCTCACAAGATGGACCACAGGCCTCTGAACCACACCCTCTCTCAGGGGGAGTCTGCTGGCCGGCTACCCCGCCAGGGGCCCCAGTGGCAAAGTGATGGTCGCCTCAGAGGGCTTATCCAAGGGACCCTTTACAGAGGCATGGTCAGGGTTAAGGGAACCCACCAGGAGCCCCAGAGTACCCAGGTATTAGCAGCAGCTGGACGCTCTGACATCCCCGTGGCCTGAAGCCTGGAGGAAGGGAGCTGTCAGAAGAATCTGGAAGGAGCTGGGGCCATGGCAGGGAGCTGCTTGAGAGGAGCTGCGGTCCTCAGGCGAGAAGTGCAGACACTGCCCAAACATAGCCCAGCAGGGAGGGGGTCTGGGCAGAAACGCTCTAACCTCTCCCTCCTCCCCTCCGATCTCCTGGAGATGCCTTCCACGGGCTGAACCCAACCAGAAGGCCAAGGGTAAGTAGCGCAAGGAGGCCACAAAAGCATCCTCTGGGACACAGGCCCGGGAGGAGGAGGCAGGAGAGATCTGAGAGTCATCCAACCCACCAACCCTAACCCTTTACCATGGTCTTTAGGGTGAACTCGCCTCCTTCCCTCTCCCTGCATCTCTCTCCGTTCCTCACCAAACCCCAGTGCACCGGCTGGGCTGGCCTTCTGTAGTTTTTTGAAAGTGCCCATCTTGGGGTTTCTGCATGTTCTGTTTCCTCTTCCTAAAACACACTCCCCCTATTCTGTCCCTACCTAAGTCAAAGCTATCCCCCAAGGCTCACCTTAAAGGTCATGTCCTCAGAGAAGCCCTCCTCAGTGCCCAGAGTGGGACCAGGTCTTCCTTTATATTCTTATCATGTTCCTTAGTTTTCTTCCATGGAACACATCTCAGTTGGTAGCTATGTTTCTGTGATTATTTGCTCAGACCTTGCCTTGGCGGAAGGATCGAGGTTTGTATAGTCATTTCTGTGTCTCCAGAGCTTAGCACTGATGCGCATGACATTGTGGATGAATCTCCAAAGCCTGTTGTGTGAACGAAGCAGGACACCAAGGAGTACACGCCACACGACCCCGTTTCTCTGCCTGAGGGCGATGGGTACCGCTGGCCCCATGTCATGGGCCTAGGGCTTCCATTCGGTCTAAAGTCACCATAGCAGCCTCCTCGGTGGGGTCCTTTATGAGCCTTTGACTCGAGCCCCAGCTGCTGGACACTTGGGGTCAGCAGGGTGACAGCATTAGGCTTTGAGTACTCAGGTATAGGTGACCCCATTCGGGCTTTCTCATCCCTTTACCAGTTCCACAGCCTCGAAGAAGACATTTTTCTATCCTTGAAACCCTCCAGAAGTTGCTGGCAACCTGAGTGTGCCCGGGATTGAGCAAAGGGCGGGGGCGGAATGTGTGGCAAGTGGAATGCTCCCCCAGCTGCCAATGGCTGTTGATGGGGGTGCAGCCCCTTTGGAAAAGTGTTCGGTAGGTGCACACCCCAGGACCCGGGCCGTTCTACTCCTGGGAACAAACTGGAGCAAAGGAGGGCAGGTGTCTACCAAAGACTAGAATGTGCCTGACAGCACCGGTCAGAAGAGCGCCACACTAAACAGAACCCACATGGGTAAACCAGCTGTGATATAGTCACACAGCGATATATCAACATGGCACAGTGGTGAGAAGGGAGCAACGGCTGATACATGTAGCAAGGTAACGAATCTCAAACACCCGATGGATAATCCATTTATATGCAATTCTAGAAGAGACCAAAGTAATCTATGGTGCAAGATGTCAGAGCACTGTTATGGGCGGTGGGGGGCGGGGTGTGGGGGTGGCTGGAAGGACCATGAGAAAAACTTCTGGGTGCTGGGAATGTGTTATATCTTGACCTGGGGCTTATATGCAGGAGTACACATTTGTCAAAGCTCATTAAACTGACTGAAGTCTAAATGTAAAATCTATGCCCCTTGGTGTATCTAAAGTATCTGTTAATCTAAAAACGGCTGAGTGGCAGCTGGCAGTTCAGAACCCAGGCCCTCCTCTCGGCGGGGAAGGAAAGAAACCACCTCCACCTTCTTATCTCTGGGTCAAGGTCCAGTCGATGCAGCTCAGAAAGGCTTTCAAAACAGCTATATTTTTTCTAAACAAAGCTATATTCAAAGAGTGTTTGTTCTATTCTCTCTTGGGCAACAGGGTTGTCTTTGTTTTCATTCTCCATCTGGGTTCTTTGGAAGGCTGCTCCCCATGCCCACCGCCCCGTCCCAAAGTAGAGGAGACGTGGGTTGTCCTAAACAGGCACGCTCCAGGAGCAGCACATCTTGAGATGGCCCATTTATGCCCATAACATCGGGGCACCAAGATGGGCTTGGGTTCATGTTTCCGAAAGGATTTTGAACAGGAGGCTTGATATCCCCTTGCTGTCACCTGGGGAATGCGATGTTTTGGCAACTGAACCCATAAATTCAGATTAACGGGCCTTTCCTATCCCCAAAGTCAGTTTTTCTTTCCTCGAATCGCACTTTGTAAATAGCCCTGCTCCTGGGCTGAGCTGGCTGTATGTGTTTATGATAACCTCGGTTCAAAGCACACCTATCTCTCCTTTGTGTCCTTTTCGAAGGAGTCCAAAGGATAAAGCCTGGTTATAAAAGGCCGTGGCCAACCTGTGGGCTGAGTGGAGCCCTGGTGTCCCACGGTAAGTCTGGCTCTGCACAGGCAGGGGGTTTGGCAGGGTCCGGGCTGCCCTGCAGCCACTGCGCTGGGGAGACCCTGAGTCCGGGGTCCCAAAGAGCTGCTGCCCCACTCCCTGTGTGTGGGGAGGGCCTCGGCCTCAGGGTCCCCACCTTGAGGGACAGCCCGATGGGGCCCAGGCATTGAGCTTCTGTTTCCCTCACTGTTCCCGGCGTGTTCCTGGCCACCTGCCCTGTCTGGGCGGTCCTCATTGTCTGTGTGCGTCTGTGTTTCCTCCACGCAGATGCTGCCCTCCTGGATCATTGGCCTTCTCCTGCTGGCCACAGTCAGAGGTGAGGATGCTGGCACCGCCCCTTTGCGGAGAGAGTGACTGTGCCTGGGCTGGCCTTTGGGTGGGTCAGTTAGAGGCATCGTCATCACTGTTGTCATCCTAACTCATGGTGTGAGCATGATCTCCAGAAAAACGACAATCGCCACCATCCAGGGAGGGCTGACGCTGTGGCAGACACAGGGCAGCATGCTGGACACAGATGGCCCAGGGTAATCCTGGGAGTGACCGTGAGGGCGTGGTGGAGGCCACCCAGCGGAGTGTGGCACTCTTAGCAGGCCCCCAGCACCGTCAGTCCCTGGAGTGGACAAGTGCCTATCTCCCGGAGAACTCCTGTCCTGCCAGACCTACCACATGTCCCCTGCCACCTACCATTCCTCTCATGGTTTCCCTCTGTCTCTCCCGCTCTGGTCCGAGCCTCCCCTCTGATGTCCTTCTGCCAGGGCTTCCTTCTGCACCATAAGTCCTCCCTCCTGTCTCCTTGGCTTGTCCCCAGCCCATTCTTGGCCTTCCCTTCCTTCTTGGCCGCGCAGCAAGGCCTGACTCCTGAGAGCAGAGCCCACGTGGGTCAGCTGCTCCTCGGGCCTCTCTGACCCCTCTCAGTCCCCTTGGCTGGTCTGCTGCCTCCCCCTACCCTAACGGCGGGCATTCCCCAAAGGTCACTCCCAGGCGCTCTCCGCATCCTTCTTTTCCTCTGGGCTTCACCTCTGCCCAGCATCTGCCCCGTCCCACCCCCTCGTTTCCAGGCAGCCCCACCAGGGCCTCCCTCCATGCCTCAGACTCACTCATCCAGGTTTTGGCCCCGCTCCCTACTCCCACCTCCCCACCTTTCCCTCCATTTCCACTGTCATCCAAGATTAGAATACCTGTTACCTCTCAGGCCCACCACCCCTGCACTGCCCACCCTAACCCCCACCTCTCCCGGGTTCCCATGCCTCTGGGCCACCTACACCTGGCTCCCCAAAACACCTTCGTGTAGCACAAGTCCCCACCCCACTCACCAGGTCAGCACCCTCCAGCACCTCCCCACTACCCACCAAACAACCCAGGTGCCTAAACCTGGTTTCCAAGCCCCTGTATTTGTCAGTCAAAGCCATCATGATTCCCTTCCTGTTAGATTTCCCATCATTCAGGGCAGGGATGGTACCTGATTTGTCTGTGTGCCTCCTCAGTGTCTAGTAAACTTCCCAATTAAACGTCCCCAGTTCAAATCCGGGCTCTGCCACCAGCTAGGGCCTTGGGCAGCCCACTCTGTCTCCCTGTGTGCCTTGGTTTATCCATCTGCAAAATGGAGCTAATCCCTTACGGGCGGTTTTGAGTGATACTGGCAAACTACTAGTGTGGTGTCTGGCACGTAGTAAACAACAAGCGTTAACTATTTTCAGTTTTGGAGCAAATGGCCAACATTTGGCACCACCAGTTTAGGAGGCGGGGAAGCCTAAGAGAGAAAACCCACTGAAATCCTCTGAATTTGATCATGCCTTCCCGCAGTGACAACTTCCTGTGGACATGTTTATGCCGTAGACTAGAGAAAGGACCCTTAGACTCAGATGTGGTTGTTTGGGTCATCGGTTGCATGTTTTGAGCCCCTGCTGTCTACAGAATGATGCAAAAATATATCATCCCTGGTCTTAAGAAACTTACCTTTTCAAAAAACAACAGGGAAAATATGAAATGGCAGAGAATGATTTGGGGGACAATGTGAGTAAAAGGGCATCATGAAAACAGGTGGGCTGGACAACAGCCATGAGTGGCTGCTGTGTGCGCGGGCTGCGCTGGGTGCGGAGCAGACGCCAGGGCACATCAAGCAGCGTCACGGGGACTTAATAAATACTTGATGCCGGATGAATACATGTAAAGGGCCATCTGGGGCTTCCTGGAAGAGGGGGTTTTAAGGCAGGAGTTTCCCAGGAATCCTCAGCCGTTCCCCCACTGGCCTGATGACAAGGGTTCAACGGCATTAAATACTCAGTTCCCAGCGCCCTCCCCGCAGACCGTCTGACTCAGAATCTCTGAGGGAGGGGCTGGGAATGTGTACCCGCGGCACCCACATTCACCCCCAGCCCCCACGTGATTCCTGTCACCATGGAATTTGGGAAACGCTGAAGCAAGGGAAGGACGAGCACCGGCCGCAGCCGGCCCTGGCTGCACCCTGACTAGAGGGCCGGGGGGCTGAGGTGACGCGGCTCCTTTTCGGAACCTCACAAGTCCTTTTTGCTGCTCTTCCCGCCCCAGGAAAGGAGATTTGCTATGGACCCTTCGGCTGCTTCTCCGATGAAAAGCCATGGGCCGGGACCCTTCAGCGGCCCTTAAAGTTATTTCCCTGGTCCCCCAAGGACATTAACACCCAGTTTCTTCTGTTCACAAATGAGAATCCAAACAACTACCAAGTAAGAGCGGGCAGGAAATGACTGCAGGGTGGGTGGGTGTGGGCGCCCACCCTGGGGCCTTTGCGCACTGTACTGCCGCGGAATGTTCTGGGCAGGGCTCCCTCCCCAGCGTCAGCCGCCTTGGCTCTCAGGATCAGAAACCCCCAGTGAGACCTATGGATGCCCAACCCAGAAACGTACACATTCCACACACTTGGGCACAGAACTTCCTGGGCATTAGAACCCAGGTCCTGGGAGGAAGAGGGTCGGGGCAGCACTTATGGAGAAACTCCAGGCCTGGTGGGTTTGTCTTCTTCCTGCACTTGGCAGTGGAAGGAGAAACGCCGCTCAGGGAATGAGGGTGGGAGGATGCACATCCTTCCTGAGGAGCTAGAAGACAGGCGAAGGAGAGGGGACGTTTAACCGCAAAAGCAAAAAGGTCAGGACCCTGGGAGCAACGTTTAGATCCCAGGAGGCCTGCCAGGTGGACACAGGACAGACTTTTTCCAGGTGGTGAAGGGAACCTGGCACGTGGGAGTGGTTCCTATGCCCTTCAGGCCTGCAATGCCCCTCACTGCTCCAGTGAGTGGCAGCTCGCCTCCCGCCTGGCACTTCTGGACCAGGGGCCCCTCACCTTTTCTGCTCCAGGGACCTCTTCCCCCAGCTGAGGCCCCTGGTGAGGATGATGTGTTTACATGCATAAAATAAAATACATTGGATTACAAAGGAAACCAAGTATACTGAAAAACAGGTATCGGAACATCAAAAACAATAACTGTAATATAGTCATATATGTGCTGCTTTATTATTATATCACTAAAGAACAAGATCTAGGGGTTGATCTAATAACCACTGTCACTTAAAACAGTAAGGAGAAGAAATGATTTTTAAGATGGCTGCAACAGCAGTACCGTGACATGAAAATATCTGTGATTTCTATTGGTGACAGTGTTGCTACAACAACTGTGGCTTGTTGCCCAATTCCATAATTAACAGAGATGCTAGGAAGTCCATGACCTTGGACTTTCTGAATTCTATCCTCAAACCCAAGGTCAGGGACTCCTGTTTTAACCTGACCCAACTTCATGGGCGTTGAACCTGTGACCTCAGTCTTACTAGAACTGGCTCTCACCAGTCTATGGCTTGAAAAAGGCAACATCCAAATTCATCTTTTCTACTTTAACCAGCGGATCTCCCCCACGGACCTAGACACCATTGAAGCTTCAAACTTCCGAATGGATCGCAAGACGCGCTTCATCATCCATGGTTTCATAGACAAGGGGGAGGAGAGCTGGCTGATCAACATGTGCAAGGTAGGGGCCCACCTGCCTCACTTGACCACTCCCTGGTGATATCAGCACCCAGCACACAGATTCAAACATGGCAGCTTCACTCCCCTGAGACTGGGAAAGGAGATACTCCAGGGAGAGATGGCCCCTTCCTAAAAATGCCAAGGAAACCCTGGATGCTCAGGACCATCCATGGTTGAGATCTCCCAACCCAGTGACTTCTAGCCAGCCATCTCCTCTTGAAACTGAAGAGACCCAGGGTCCAATCAAAAAGTCCCAGGAGCCCTGACTGCATGGCTCAGTTGGTTGAAGCATCCTGTGCACCCCAAAAGATTGCAGGTTTGATCCCCAGTTAGGTTGCGTGGGAGAAGTGGTCATTCAATGTTTCTCTCTCACACTGACGTCTCTCTCTCTCTCTCTCTCTCTCTCTCTCTCTCTCCTCTCCCTCTCTTCCCCCCCTCCCTCTCCCCCATCCCTTCCTCTCTCTCTAAAATCAATAAACATATCCTTGGGTAAGCATTAAAAAAAAAGTTCCAAAAGTAGAGACTACATCAAATTACCTGGCATTTGCCACCCATGGTTTATATGAACCTCTATGTGACACTAAAAAACAAACAAACTTTACCTTCTAAAGCCCTGCTATCCCACAGGACTTTCTGTGATGGTGGAAATATTTTATGTCTTCACCACCCAGATCAGGAACCAGTGGTACCTGTGCTTACTGAGCACCTGAAATGTGGCAAGTGTGACCAAAGAATTCAATTTTAAATTTTATTAACTTTAATTAATTTTAAATAGCTGCATGTGGCTAGTGGTCACAGTGTCGGACAGTGCAGTTTCTAAGGTTATCATGAGTATTAGCAATGAATTATTATCCGTAACATCCACTTTCCAAGCTCTTACTATGAGCCTGACACTGACAAACAATGTCAGTCCTTGTCCCATTTAATCCCCCCAGTAACTTTGTGACGAAGGTATAGTTATTGTTCCTCTTTTCCAGATGAGGAAATTGAGGCACAAAAAGGTCAATACTTGCCCAGAGTTGAACCCAAAGGTAGAATGCAAAACCAGAGCTTCTCTCCATAAGGTAGCACAATCCGTGTGTCTACAGAGCTCCTCTGTGAGAGGTACCCACCAGCACGCCTTTTAGCTCAGTCTGCACTGCGAGAGACCTCCAAGCTGCTTGTGGGGTACTGCCCCAGCAGCTTCTTCCCACAGGTCGCCTGCTCCTCTTGAGGTCAGGGTCTTCACATGTGCTCCCAAGTCCCAGCGCGAGGCCAGGCGAGCCTAGAGCTGGGCGAGGCAGGGACATGTGGTCCATCACAATGCCCTGGCCCCCGGCCAGCCCCTCCCCGCCTCAATCCCAGCTATAGTCCAGGGCATCCCCAAATGAACACAGGATCTCAGTGGCCCTTTCTGACCCTGATTCGGTCCCCTCAGGGGGCCAGTATCCATGCATGGGCAGTACCCTGTGGTCACACCACTGACTATAAAAGATGCACGCATCTGGAGAGGTGTCGCCTACCTCGGTCAAAATGTCATGTCCCTTGGTGCCTTATATCTCCCGCCTGCACTTTGTTACGTACATAAAAGCAGCTCTCCGGTGGCTTCAACTACCTCGTACAAGAGTCAGCAAACGTCCTATAAAGGGCTGGGTAATAAATATTTTAACATTTGCAGGTCATATGGTTTCATCTCAACCCTGTTGTAGTTCAGAAACAGAGAGAGAGACTGTAAACAGATGGGTGTGGCTGTGTTCCAATAAAACTTTATAAGAGCAGGTGGGTTTGGCCCCCCCAGTAATAGTTTGCTAAGCCCTGATCTGGTATGGACCTGGCCGTGTCAATAGCCACGTGGGAGACCGTAGATTAGTCACTTACTCCATCCCAGGCCTCAGGGTCCACATCTCTGAAGTGGGGATGAGATACCCAGTTTCTAGTGATGTGTTGAGGGTGAGGACAGGCGGGGGCCTGTGACGGCTCTGACGCCAACGAGGTGCTTGATGGGTGTGAGTTCCCATCTCCGGAGTGTGCAACCTGTGCCTCTTAATACATTGGTTTGTCCCTCTTGTTTCTCTCCCCCAGAATATGTTTCAAGTGGAGGAGGTGAACTGCATCTGTGTGGACTGGAGGCGTGGGGCCAAGACAAAATACACCCAGGCTGTCCACAACATTCGTGTCGTGGGAGCGGAGATAGCTTTCTTAATACAAGGGCTGTCGGTAAAATCCTGCCCGCGCCCCATCCTGTGGGGAAGGGGCAGAGACGGGAGGCAAGCACCAGGGTGCACGGAGGCAGCCCGGGGACTGATGGGCAGGGGCTGGGCCTGGAAGCCCGGAAGCAGAAAGGGGCTTTTCCTAAAATGAAGCTGCAGCCTTCCGCCCTCCCTAGATGTGGTGCCTGGGGCAAACGAACCATTCTGAGCTTTAGTTTCTCCCTTTGAAAATGCCTTTCCTTGCTGGTTGCTCTGGGCATTCTAGAGCAGGCTGGGCTGTCCTCCAGTTCACAGCGCAGAATCTGAGTCTTCATTTCTCAGATAAGGGAAAGCCCCTGACAGCCTTCTGGGAGACCTATTCTGGAGCACCCCAGAGCAGACAGGCCCAAACCCTGCGGGGAGGAGAGGAAGGCCCACGGCGGGTGCGCATGGAAGCAGGCGGCGCTCCGCCCGGGCGGCCTGCAGTTGGCGCGGTGGCCGCTGGTCAGCACTGTTGGCCCGCGCACCAGGCGGCCCGTGGGACCCGGAAACTGCGGCGGCCCCGGGTCGGGTCGCACTGTCCTAGGCGGTCCTGGAGCCTGGGGTCATTCCTCCCGAGACCTGCCCTCATCCCCGTTCTGGAACCGGCGTACCCCCACCCCAGCCCGGGGGACCTGACGTGCTAACCTTCCGCAGACCAAGATGGGTTACAGCCTCGAGAACGTGCACCTCATCGGCCACAGCCTGGGCGCGCACACCGCCGCGGAGGCGGGCAGGAGGCTGGGGGGCCGCGTGGGCAGGATCACAGGTAGGGAGCGCGCCGGTCGGGCCTCCTGCAGGTGGCAGAAGCCCAGACACGTGCACTTCCCGCGGCCGAGGGCGCCCCTACTGGTCCTCGGGGAACTGATTTTAGGGGCTGCCAGACTTTTTAAAAAATTGCCCATATATTTTCATGTGAATTACAAAATACGTGTATGTGATTGTGATTAAAAATGCGTTTATAAAAAAAGGAAAACATAACTAGCACAGGAAACCCAGAGTATGGCAACCTTTTAAAAAGTGAATTTTTTTAAAACCACAAATACTGATTGTCTTTGCTGTGTCAAGCGCAGGCAGGAAATCCAAGTGCCTAGCTGAGACCTGCCATAGGAGATGCCCAGTAAATACTGTGAATGAATGAATGAATGAATGAATGAATGAATGAATCACTAGGCAAAACGAAGGCACATAAGACAGCCAAGTTTGTATGTAACTGTGCAGTTTAATGAAAGTCCTCTGTGCTCAGGGCACTGTGCTAGGCATTGGGTGAAGGATAGAGGATTAATTTATGTTTATGGAGAATTTTTCTTTTTGCGAAGTTCTTTCTCTTACGTCTTTGCATGGGGTTTTCACAATAACCCTGTAAGCTAGGTTGCTGTCATTCCCACTTTCCAGATGAGGAAACTGAAGCTCAGGGAGGACAGACATTTGACCTTGAGCAGAACCTGGCCTACAATGTAGGTCACTGCATCCTGTGTTGTATGCTCCTTTCACCCTCTACTTCTCTGT
>PVJD01017088.1:0-18668 GCA_004026545.1 Mormoops blainvillei
GTGCTAAGGCGGAGAAACTCTGCTTTAAATGACAAATTGATATTTCTCCACCAGTCTCTTGCAAGTTTAGTTGGTTCGAATTTGCTGCCGAGAGACTAAGGTATTCTCAGTTATGAAGTAGTCAGGTATCTAGGCCTGCCAGGCTGCAGACCAACACCTGGGCTGGCCTGAGCTCACTGATTAGTGCTCTTTCTCCCTTAAATATTCATTCGCCCTGACTGGTGTGGCTCAGTTGGTTGGGTATCACCGCTCAAAGCAAAAGGTCGCCAGTTTAATTCCCAGTCAGGGCACATACCTGGGGTGCATTTTCAGACTCTGGTCAAGGCGTGTACGAGAGGCAGCTGATCAATGTTTTCCTTTCTGCCACCCTTTCTCTCTAAAATTAAATAAATAAGAATCTTTAAAAAATTCTGTCAACTTCCTATTGTCATGAAAATACTGTTATTTTTCTTTCGCTTAAAAATTTAATAAGTCAAATATGAATACGTGTCATAAAATTTTAGATAACAAAATATAGGCAAGCACTCTATCATACACTGGCATTCATACAAACACAGATTTTTAAAAATATAAATAAGATCACATCCTGTGCTATGTGTTGTGATGCTTGCATTCTTCATGTACCATTATATCCGTGACAAAAAGATCTTTCTCATTTAAAAAAATTTTTGCACATGATATGCCCTAGTACAGATATGTTGTAGTTGGTTTAACCACTTCTTTATTGATGAGTATTTAGGTTGAAGACAAGTTTCCGCCATTGTAAACATCCCTGTGAGCATTTTGTCTACATACCCTTGTGCAAGGGTATCCTTGTCGATCTATCCTTGTGGAGTTGTGGGTTGAAGGGTTGCATTTGGACTTTTTATAAATGCTTCCAGTTGCCCTACCAAGAAGTTAAGCCAGTTGGTACTCCAACCTACACTGAAGGAGGTGCCCTTTTCCTTATATCCTCAGCAACACGGTGTTTTCTCGGTCTTTAGAAATTTTGCCAATCTGCTGAGGAAGAAATGGAAGCACCACATTGCTGTTTCACTGGTTACTAGGGAGGTATTTTCAGATGCTTCTTGTTTCAGAAACATGTTCATGACAAGAAATAGGACTCACTTGTAGCCCAGACTTCAAGGGATCTCTGCTCTAGGAAGATGAAAAACATCCTCTAGTTCCCAGACTCCCGAGATAACCCAGCTGCAGTGAAGCAGAGGCTGGGAAAGGATTTTTCTCTGTATCTGGATCCCTGGACTCTGCTTGTGCCTTGATCTAGCTGGAGCAGGATGATGGATGGGGGGAACTGAGTGGGGCACCTTTTGGGTCCCACACTTCTGGGCAAGTGAAAGTGACTTCCAGTTCTCTGCCTTCCAGAACACTACTTCCCTCCCAAGGAAAAGCTCACACCTGCGATTTGGTGCTTCTTTCTGCAGAGTCTTGAGTAATTGCCCTTTAGTTTGGCCTCTTACTGTGTTCGTATTGTGATTATAGTTAAGCCGTTTACATTTGTGTCCTTCATCTTAATCAGAATCCCTTGGATTTACTCATCCCTGCACCCCAAGGCCTAGCGCCATGCCTTCTGGTACTTGCAGCTACTCTGTAAGTGTTAGTGGATGGGATATTTTTCTCTTTCCACCTGTAATAGAAGGATCTTTGCCTAGATGTTCTCAGAGTCACTTTTTAAAAATCATACAGATCTTAAGAGACAGACAGCATTAGCTGTCTGAAAATAGGTACCTAATGAGTTTTGCAAATACCCTCAAAGAAAAATTTCTCAAAGCTTAGATGTATATATACATATATGCACATATTCATGCCTACTCATGTTTCTGTGTAAACATGTATATGTACATGTGCATGCATGTACACATTTATGGATACATACATTTTACAGTTTTTGGTTCTTTTATTTTTCTATCATAGTAATAATATATATTCCTGATTTAAGATTCCAAATATTAGAGTAGGTATATGTAAAATCAAATAGCCTTCTGCCGTCCCCTGACTCCGCGACCCCGTTTCCTGGGAGGGTGCACTGCCTTCACTTCTGATATTAGTTTTTATAAATTAATGTTATACTTACAACCATGAATCAAAATGTCATTGCATCTTCATTTTTTGATTCATCACTATCATTTTGTCAATTGGACAATATCTGTTGGCATGTTACCATGACAGCTGAAATTTAGCCCTGTTATATAACCTACTACAGCAGGTCCTCAAATAACGTTTTGTTCAATGTTATTATAGCATTGATGAGATGCCTTAGGAACTTGACTCTTGTTTATATCACTTAGCCTGTGGTAAAAATGGTTTTGTAATATGTCATTTGGCTTAAAGTCTCAAAACCTATGGACAACCCTCAGTGAGGACTCACTGTACCTGTATTATTCTTTTTTTCCCTTCCTCATTTTTGTCTGTTCAGTCATTTCTCGATGATCACTACCTGCACCACAGCCTGAAGCAGGAGGACAGACCTTCGGAAGCAGACCAGACAAATTCCTGGTAGGCCAAGTCAATAGATAACAATTTCAGCGCATTCCCGTTCCCCAACTCTGGAAAGCACAAGAGGACTGATAAGTTTTTGTTTGATTGCTTTGCTTTTCCCTGGAAAATCATCTGATCCAAAATATCTCCTTCATCAGACTGTTGCCAACACACCAAATTCCAGCACTTAGGTATGCATGCCCTTGGCTTCATTAAAATAATTTCCCTTTATTAAAATAATATCATTTACTTGACCATCTACCCAGTTCCCAGTGACGGTGCCGCTCTGCTTCATCCAGGTAGGCTTTTTAAGATGTAAAAACATTTTAAGAGAGAGGAATTGAGAGCTTTAAGAAGTTTCTTAAAAAGCTAGCAATAATCAAAGATCACATTGTAAAGTGAGACAGATGCTCAAGTTGGAAAAAATAAAAACAACATGGCTAGATACATGAAGGTATAAAGTTTTAGCACAATTATTTTTGAGTCACAAAACAGAGAGAATCTCAAAATGCTGAGAACAAGGGTGGCATTTGTTGGGGGCTGTTAAGAACCACTTCTCCTTTGGAGACACAGCTGGGGCTATGAGGTAGAATCATACCTATAGCAAAGGGAGTGCCTGGGGGCTCTGACAGAGATGGCCTGGGTTCAAGCCCAGCTCTACCATTATTAGTTGTGTAATTTGGGGCAGGTTATTCAGCCTCTTTGTACCTCAGTCTCTTTGTGGGTTCTTGTAAATATTTAAAAGAAATAATGAGCTTAGCACAGCACTAACAACATAATCAGTTATTGTTTTTATGCACGTCGTTATTGCTCTTAATGCTCTTGAGGGAACTAACACCAGTGGTCTATTTTATGTCCAACCCAGAACAAGCTGAAGCAGACCTGAAGGTTAGCCGACCTTGGCTGTAAAATGGTTTAGTGACATGGGTATTTAAATTACTTATGAGCTCTGTTGTACCATTTATTGTGTTCTTGCAGGAAGAAACTGAGATTAATAAAAAGGTTACGCTATTTATTGAGTAATGAGCGGCTCTGTATTTAGTTAGAAAATGCATTAATTCAGCGATAGGAGGCACATACCTGTTTCTCTGTGTTGGGTGTATGAAGGTGCTGGAGCTATTCACAAATATATCTGTAGCCCTACTAAGAGTTCAGACACAGTCTAGATGGAATTAATGAGTCTCAGTAAGTCATGGGTGATCATTTAAAACTTTTCAAGTGGTGGATGATCTCAACACATCTCACACATCCTATTCATTGAACATGAGTGCTGTCATCTTATCCTCTGGGAAATAAACAAGGAAATAGATGATGGGGTGAATTAATGAAATGGAGAGCACAGGTTTTGAGGAGAGACCGAGTGCTTGGTTTTATACATGCCAAGTCCAGAATGGCCCAAGTGGCGCTGTCTAAAGGCTGCTAGATGCAGGTTTATTCATTGATTCAACAGATATTTATTTATCACCAGTTATGTCCCATGGTGCTTACATTCTAGGGGAGTTCAGGTCAGGAGCCCAGGAGAGTAGAAGGGCTGGTGTTGGGTTTTGGGGTTCACCCATATGAGGGTGATAATCGAAGCCTTGGGCATAGATTGGACAACATGGAAGGGTGTAGATTGTAAGGGAAGAGGGCATTGGACGGAACATGGGAGACATAGGGAATCAGGAGGAAGAGACAGCAAAGGAGTGTGAGAATGAGCCGCCATCTTCTCTCTGTGGTCTTTTCGTCCAGAAAGCTGTGGCTGAGATGCACTTGGAGTGTATTAAAGGAGAGGCATGAAAGGGTCTCTTCCAGACAACAGCTGGTGTGGGACAGGCTCTTCCAAGTTGCTGTGGTTCTCTGGTGGGTTTCAGCATCAACCTGCTCCCGCTCTCCCTCCTCCCACCTTCCCTCCACTTTGCGCCTTGCAGAGATGGCCTGCTGTGTCCCCTGCAGCAGATGCTCTGCTCTGTAGCAACACGTCCTCTATCACCAGTAAAAACCCTTGCTTCCTGCTTCTGGGATCCCAGCATCACAACGTGGCAAGTAGCTGGGGAGGTCCGGACAGAAGATGGCAAAACTGGAGGAATGTGAAACTGTCTTTATAATGTCCCATTTTGGATTTTCTCTTGGCTGCATCCATATCAGTTTCTCCCTCTCCATACCCCCACAGTACTTGGTGTGCCAGTTCTGGAACTACTGGTATTATTGCTGTGCCGAGGAGACCCATTGCACAAGTTCTCCTGAAAGAGGACATTGTCCCGATGACTCTGGCATCCATGCCCTGGGGAACTGCAGGCTGAGGAATGGGCCCAACTTTCCCTACCTCTCTGCTACCATTCAGACTCCTGGCATCTTAAAACTGGAAAGGCATTTGGGGGTTGTGTTACTCAGGGTTCTCCAGAGAAACAGAAGCAACACAATGTACACACACACGTATACACACATACTTCATATACTTTTTTTTTTTAAGGAATTGGCTCTTGCGATTATGAAAGCTTGGTGAGTCTAAAACCTGCGGGGTGGGCCAGCAAGCAGGAGACCCAGGGAAGAGGTGCAGTTTGAGTCCAGAGGCTGTTTTGCTAGCAGAATTTCCTCTGGCTCAGGGGAAGTCAGCCTTTGCTCTACTCAGGCCTTCAAATGATTTGATGAGGCCCACCCACGTGAAGGAGGGCAATCTGCTTTACTCAGAATCCACAAGTTCAGTGTTAATCTCACCCAAAAACACCCGCACAGAAACAGCCAGAATACTGTTTGACCACATACCTGGGCACTGTGGTGCGGCCAAGTTGACATGTAAACTTCACTGTCGTAAGAACCATTGAATCCAGCCCCTCACCTGACTGATGGGGAAACAGGAGTTCAGGGAAGCTCAGCGATCTGCTTATAGTTGTGCAGCAATTCAACGTGTAGGGGTGCAGATGGAGATGTGGGCCTTTGGGGCGTCTCCCCACTGGGACTGGCTCTTCAAATATCCATAGTCACATGTGTTTTATCTCCTTGAATTTTTCCATGAATTGTGATGGTCTGATGAAGATGTTCTTCCTGGTTACTCATCCCTGGTTTGGTTGGAGGCAGGAATGTCTACCGCAGAGAAGGTCAAATCCAGCCAAGTAAGTTCTGTTTGTTCGTGTCCAAACTCACAAAGGGAAATGAAGAACTAAGAACAGTTATTTTGGGAGATCCTTTTTTTCGATCCTGTTTTACAAGAAAGAGAAAGTGTTGTTGTTGTTGTTGTTGTTTTTAACTTAAGAAAAATGAGTTAGATGGGTCCCAGGTGTTTTCCATGTTTTTGAAACTTGCTGAATAATTTCTCTGCCATTGGCAGAGCTACCCTGTCATCTCAGCTCTTGCTGCTGGCTCCTTAGATTCAGAAGGGGTCTCCAGTGGGCATGCTTTCCTTCTTTACTCTCTAATTGCTGGCCCTTGTTTAAAAATTCACACCTATACACCCCAGATCCCAGCCCAGCGTACATGGCATTCAGTAGCTGTCTGACTACTTCAGGATACCAAGCCTTGGGCTCAATGAGGTTAGCGGATCGTTCTGGCTGAATGGATCCATCGACCCTTCAGCCATTTGGTCCTTATATTTTATTGAGACCGAGGCTCTGCAAGGAGCTGTGGGGCCCTCACTGGGTAAGAAGAGATACTTCCTCCCAGGAACTCACAGTGTAATTAAGAAAGAGAACATGCAAGAAACTGTAATAACTCAAATGGGCTTGCTGGGAATGTGCTCTGTGGGCCTCTGTGTGTTAGAGTATGTGTGAGAGTGAGTGTATATGAGTGTGTGTGTACACACATGTGTGTGATGGGGAACTGATGTGGGAAGAGAAGAGGGAGGAGTAAGGGGATGGGGGAGGGGAGTGATATGGCTCCAGAACTTGGTTCAGGGGCTATGAGATACTCAGGGTCCTTCCTGGAAGTGAGACAAGAGGATTCCATGTGCAGGTGACATTCAGAGTCAGGCAGGCAGCACATCTGCCTACTTGGGGGGCACTTAAAAGATACTAATGCTTGAGCCCTGCCTAAAGAGTCTCATTTAATTGGGCCAAGCTGTGGATAGTATCATTTTAGATGCCGCCTTTGTGATTCTAATGATGATCTGGACTGAGAAATGGGCAAATGCGTGTTTTTCCAGTATTGTTGGTCCCTCCTCCCCTGTTTTGAGTTCGAGCCGCAAATCTTTCAACAGACTTCTTGGTGCTGGATCTCCTTGTTCTCTCTTTCCTGTGACTGAGAGGTCAGATGACCATGGATATGCCTGCTAGGAGAGGCCACCACCTGTCGCTGTAAATCTGGGGTAATTTCATCATCTCTTTGCCCCATGTGTTTTCAGTATCTTATAACTACATCTGGATGGACGATTTGTGGTTTTCTGCATTGTCACAACTCGTGTGGTCCCAAGGGGACGGGTGCTGTGGTGCCGATGGGGGGCTTTGCCCTGAAAGTATAGGCTGGGTGAGTTTATTTACAGGAACTGATGGCGATGACCTTTGACTGTTATTGACCAGAGCAGGTTTTCACGTGTCTCATCTTTCCTTAATTTGTTGTTAGAGAAAAGACTTTCAAATAAGTCACTCTAGTAAAGAACAAGTGAATTCTAAGTGAACCACTTCAGGGATAGTTCCCCTACATGGGAGTTTTAGTGGGTTCTGAGGATATGGTCAGAAACCTCCCCAAAGTGATTAGAAAGATACCAAAACTGGGAGAAAAAGGCTTTGTCGATGTATATGACAATGTATGAAGGCGGTGGTTCTCAACCTTGGCTGCACATTAGAAGCTTTTGGGGCACTTAAAAATCAAAATCAAAGACAACAAAAAACCTACACTGCAGGCTGCACCTTGGAACAATTGAATAGTAGTCTCGGGCGTGAGACCCGGCATCAGTACTTTTTAAAGCTCCTCAGAGGATTCCGATGTGCAGCCAAGGTTAAGTGAAAGGATAAAATAGGCTTAATAAGTAAGAAGGTGCCCCAATAAATTGCAAGGAAGAAAGAAGACTAAGAAGTCAAGGTTAAGGGATAGTCATATACAACAGCTTTGCAATGTAAAATAGTTAAACCCAGCCAGTTCCAAGAACTCAGCTTAGCCTGAAGAAACCGATGGCCAATCTCCAAACATCCTTGCAATCCCCAGTTCATGAGCCAGTTGCATCACGAGGTGCAGGGTACATGTGAGGGCTGGGAAGGAGAGCATTACCCCACTTCTTCTGAGCCCCTTGGCCCAGGGAGGAAGGGAGAAAGGACTTCAAGATCACCTTGATTCTGTATCCATCCAACAATCGCTCTTCAGGGGTAGGGCTGAGGGGGCCCTGGCTTCTGTATTTGTGGTTCTTCAAGGGGAACAGACATAGTGACACAGACAAGACAAAGTCCATCATCTGAGTTTTTCTGTGAACAGTGGCCATCCAATTGGGCTGGATGTAAACCCTCAGCTGGGAACATTTTTAAAACCCATTTTGTGTTGTAATAATTTCAAACTTGCAAAAGAGTGGTAAGAACAGTATGAAGAACTAGATTCACTAGTTGGTAGCTTGTGAGCACATTTGCTTTATCACTCCCTCCCTCTCCCTCCCTCTCTCTAAACATATATGTATTTATTTGAACCATTGAGGTTCAGAAAACCCTTTACCCCTAAACACTTCAGCATGTATTTCCTATGGACAAGGGCATTCTCTCACATAACTACCGAACTGTGGAAATAAACAAAGACCCACCAAATGGGGTAAGCCAAGACTTGCTATATTCTGAGCTTGCTATAGCAAAGGAGCTGGCAGCCATCACTTGATGTCTGGCAGAGACTCAAAGACAGGCAGAGGAATGGGAAAGCTTTATAGGGGAAGTAATGGAGGGCTTCAGGGGGCCTTGATTGGAGGCTGTTGACATGTGGGGAAGCTGGAGGCGGGCTAACTAGAAGCACGGGATCCATGTGATTGGTTAGGGCTTCTTACTTTACTTTTTATGGTTGGTCCTAAGATGGAATCAGGGACAAAAATTAGGGAAGTTGTCAGTTACTCATTAAGTCCTGGCTATTTTGGGGCCAATTTTTACAGAAGTTACTGTTTAGCCTCCTGGATTGTCATTAAGATAGCAAGCTGGCTTCATGCAAGTCTGACTGACAGCAGGCTGGCTACCCGAGCTGTTTATCGTAGATCATAGGTTGGTTTTCTGGGTAGGTTATGGGCCTGAGTTCTATTTTCATATATGGACTGGTCATTGTCCATTTGTATATTCAGTCTCACAGTATAGTGATCAAATTCAGTTTTAACTTTGGGGTAAAACACTTATCTAACAGACATATTCTCCATATTAAAATTTTCCAGTTGCCTCAATCATATCCTTTATGGCAATTCTCTGCACCCTCTCCCCCGAACTGGGTCCAAAATGCAACGGGGGATCATGCATTGCATTCAGTAGTCATGCCTCTCTAATGTCCTTTAATCTGGAATAGTTCCTCGGCCTTTTTTTTTTCTTTCACGACTCTGACGTTTTTGAGGTGTACAGTCCAGTTGTTTGTAGCCAGGGCTTCTCCAGGCCTTGCTTTTTCATTCTTGCCCTAGAGTCTCCAGGAACTGTTTGCATTTACACAGCTCACAGCTCAGGTAACCAGATAATCAACCCTTCAGCGAGGACACAGAAAGTCACGTCCCCATGCAGGGCGGAAGAGCAGTTTGTAAACAGAGTGGTACCCACGGTCATGTTCTTTAGCAGCTAATCCTTTGCAAGGCCAACAGAGTTTGTGAAGCACGTTTTGGTTCCATTTGTGGGAATGTGTTGTCTTTAATTAGCTCAACTTCCCTCTGCATTTTACATACATAGATACTGTTTTTTACCCGTTTCTTATCTCTCCTCTCTACCTCCTCCTGACGCCAGTTTCCCGTCTGTGTAAAGATGCCAGAAACATTTTCCAATCCCTGCGTGACGAAGGTTAAGGCGCAGTTTCTGCAGCATGGGGTAGAGCGGCAGCCATTTGTCCTGGGACAGTTGAAATTGGCCCGTGTTCTTTAAGAACATCAGGCACCCAGAGAAGGTTTTGTCTGGGGCCTGAGTAGCTCTATAGGCAGGCCTGCCACTCTGAAAACTTTCACTCCTTAGGCACTTCAGCCTACCGTCAAAGAGCAGTTTCTGGATCTTTCAACAGCCTGGACTGTAGTTCAAATCTCTGCATCTTCATCCCTCTTAATACGCCCGAGCAATAACAAGTTTGTATTTATAGGGGATTGGACTAAAATGAGCTTGCTTTGTGCAGTGGTTAAGATGGTTGTCTTTGCTGTCTTACTGTCCAGCTTGAATCCTGTCTTTGCCGTCTAACCATGTTTTGCTGGGCAAAGTGCTTAATCTCAGGTTCTTTAGCAATGAAATGGGGCAACATTAGCTGTTTTATAGGTCCAGAGTGAGGATTAAATGTCATGATAAATAACAACATATTGCACGATGGTTGGCAAATAATAAGCTTTCAATAATATTCATCATTACATTGCTTATCACTTAAGTGGAAATTCAGCACTCATTTCCTGAAACTCATTTTCATGGACACTGTGAAAAGAGCATGGGTTTTGGTGTCACGCACGTGTGGCTTTGGATCCTGGCTGTGCCCATCACGGCTGGGTGTTTTGGGCAGGTGAACCCTCTCTGACCTCAATGCCCCTCATCTGTAGGATGGGTTTGATTCTCTCTCTCTCTCTCTATCCCCCTCTCTTTCTGCAAGTGTGTCTGGTCCAATGTGGATGCTTAATAAAGGCAACTGCAACTTATTTTCTTCTCTCTCCCTCCCAACCCTTCATGGCTCCACACCAGATAAGTCCCATTCCTCAAACAGGAGAGACTGCAGCTCTACTTGGACCCGCATCAGGACAGTGATGGGACTGGAATTCCTTAGGATCATCATCACTAGAATTTTTTAAAATGGAATAAGCATCTACACAGATCTAAACATCTCTCACTGGGACAGACTTCCTTACAAATTTTCTTTAGTTTCAGCCAAGAAAAATGTGTGAAATAGGGAAAATTAGCTTTTGGTGCTTTGTCCATACTTTCCTTTCCTTTCGATGCTTACAAAATTAGGTCCAGAGTCTTAGGTTTCCTGTTGGTCCATCAGGCTCTCCCATCAGATTCCTCTCCTCCCCCAGGAAACCTCTATCTTCTAGATCTCCCCCTTCTCATCACCCTACTTAAATTATCCATCCTTGGTGGCATCCTTCGGGGCCCGTGGGAAGATGGGCAGGCTAAGCTGGGAGGCTCATTGGCACCAAGGCATAGTGGGTATGAGTTGATGAATGTGTCATTCTTTTCAGGGAATTTGTTTCTGTTTTAAACTTCAATCTTGGAATGCTAGACATTTTAGGATGAAGAGAATTTCCAAGATTTCCTCCTCATTTTGCTGTTAAGGTGAAGACCTTACAGTTAGCAGCAGATGCCGGGATAGAAGTTAGGTCTTCCCATTTCCAGCGCAGATTTCTTTCGGTGAGAATGGAGTCATGCTGGGAACCTGGGGTCCCAAGGTAGAAACTGGGAAGATAGCTTTGGTCAGAAGGACTGACTCAGAGCCCCCTTCTCCTCTGTAAGGAGCCTGGGCCGAGGGCTCTCGTGTGCCCCGAATGTCAGCCACCTTCCCAATTGTGCCAGTGATGGTTTGGGAAGATGAGCTTCAGGTTTCCATTTTTTTAAATTTAATTTTTGGGGTGGTTTTATTTCCCAGATTTAAAAAATGCCTTTTGTTAACTTGCCCAGGGAGGAATAAATAGGTACTGAGTTACAGGAAAGGCAAATAGTATTCCAAAGTCCGGACATGTTCAATTATGCTCACATTAAGAATGTGCTCTCTTTTTCTTAATACCTGATTTCTCCTCAAGGGACCCAAGCTAGTGCCGGGGCTCTGCTGGGCCCAGTGGAAAGAAAGGGCTTTATACCCTCTCATTGAAGCTTTACCTACTAGTTTCCCCGAGCGACTGCTTTTATGAGGTCCCTGTGACTTGCAAAACTGGAACATGAAAGATAATAATGAAATCGTCACTTATGGGTGGAAGGAATGAATCATCAGGTTGGAGATGGTCCAGGGAGAATGGAAATCGGGAAGCATGTGTTTAGGCGGAGGGGGTAGGCTGACTGAAGAAAGGGTGAAGGAAAAGGAGAAAACGCTGTCAGAGATTTCAAGTACTTCCCAAGCAAGCCACTTCTAGGTGGGGAAGGACTGAGGCACAGAAGGGCAAAGTGAAGATGGAGGATGAAGCAAGGAGAGAGGCGTTACGAAAAACAGCGTTGGGAGCAGGTTGTTGAAATGCATTTCACCTGCTCTCCAAGTTTGCTCGCCCTATCGAATTTGAGAAGTCCTTTATGCCCTGGCTGGTGTGCTCAGTGGGCCGAGTGCTGGCTGCTACCTGAAAGATCGTTGGTTCGATTTCTGGTCAGGCCACGTGCCTGTGTTGCAGGCCAGGTCCCTGAGGGCAACCAATCAATGTTTCTCTCACACATTGATGTTTCTCTCCTTCTTTCTTCCTCCCTTCCCCTCTCTCTAAAAATACATAAAATCTTTATTTAAAAAGTGTCTTCTTTGAGCCCTGTCAAATGCCTGCTTGGAGACAATTTGCCCCTTTGGACTGGTAGGGGGGAAGAGGTGACTATTCCTCCAATTTAACTTACAGAGATTTTCCACCCCCTTTTTTTTCTTGTTCCCAAATAAACCTTCAAGTAGGAAAGAACACACAGACCTTGACCCGATTCACGTCTAACTAAAGCCAGCCTGTGGGAGTCCAGTGTCTATAAATCAGCTTTCCTTTTGGAACCCTTGGAGGAAAACCTTCCCCCGACGCAGTCACCTCCACCAGAGTCGACACACACGGACTGGCCCTTTGAAAGTCTGTCTGTAGATAATGACCATCCCAGCCGACCTGTCTTGCTAAGAGAATCCTGTTGTCTGTGACAGAATCCAGAAGAATCCCCAAGGTGGCTGGTGAGATGTGCCTTATGGAGGAAAAAAATATAACAAGGGTGAAAACACATTTCACATTGTAGTTTAAAAAGTTCTCTAATCTTGTGATCCTAGATATTTCAGGATGCTAAAATTAGGAAAATGGTTAAGTCTTCAAGTTCGTTTTAGAGGGAACTGCGGGATAATGAGGATTCAAGCACCTCCATCTCCCCCACTGAGATTTTTTTTAATTGCCATGAGCTTTTCTTAACCTTGAAGTCCAACCAGATTTTAGGCTACAAATAACTGGCACTGGATTGATGGGGCTTCATGTCAAGGACAGTTTGGGGACTCAGGGTGAGGGTAAGTCCAAGTATATGTGTGTGTTTGTTCTCTAAATTGTACATCCAGACCATAGTTTTGGCCTATGAAATCAGAATCACCTGGGATGCTTGCTCAAAGTGTTTGCTTAAAACATTCCTAGGCTATCCTTAATCCGACTGGATCAGAAATTTGGGGGAAGGGTGGTAGCCTAAAACTTGACATTTTACAGTTTCTCTATGTGATTCTAATGCACGCCAATGGTTGCTTTAAAGAGGTGTAGGCTCTAAAATTTCCAGTATCTCTTTACCTCCGTCCTATATTTTAAATTCTTAAGAGAGAATGTGATTGGCTTCATGTTATACCTATTCGTTGCAAATAACAAATTACCTTAAAACTTGGTGACTTAAGCAAACAATTTCATTATATCTCATGACGTATGGGTCAATAATTGGGGCAGAGCTCATCTGGGCAGCTCATACAGCATTAGCTGGGGCTGCTGACACGAGGCTGAAGGACCCATGTGACTCGCAGGCTGTTCCTGGGTGTGAGCCGGGAGCTCAGCCAGACCATCAATGAGGAGCCCTCAGTTCCTCTCCATGTCGGGGCCCCTCCCTGGGGCTGTGTGGCCTCCTCACAGCACTGCAGCTGGGTTCCGAAAGCAAATGCTCTGAGGGTTCAAGTCGGAAGTTGCAAAGCTTCTTCTGACTTAGCCTCAAAAGTCAGACGACATCTCTTCTGCACGCATTCTTGGTCTAGAAATTCACTAAGACCAGCCCAGATTTAAGCCCAGGAGAAACAGAATTCACCTCGTGATGCGAGGAGTGGCCTGTGCATAGGGGAGAAAGAAATCAGAGAGTTGCAGGCTCCTCCCTGTGTCCTCACACAGTGGAAAGGGTGCTAGGGGGCTGCGTGGGTCTCTTTTATAAGACCATTCATTGATCCCATTCATGAGGGCTCCACCCTCAGGGCCTAATCACCTTCCAAAAGCCTGCCCTGTCACACCATCACATTGGGAGTTAGGATTTCAACATATGAATTTAAGGGGTCCGAGCAGTGGCACAGACATTCAGACTGTGACGGGGTTATAATCCCTTTGTTCTTGGTTATTTTACCTGGCAAAATTAAAGGAGTCTTATTTCCATATTTCTACATTTTTAGACTTTTCTTTCAATCGAAGATAACTCTTCCCCAACTTGTACGTGGTGGGGACTCCAATGATGCTGAACTTCTCAGGTAAAAACAAAGTAAATGTTCTTTACTTAACCAATTGATGAGAATAGACTATGAACCAGCAGAGGAGCAGAGGACTTTTAACTTAAGAGCATGGGTTTGGGATCATCAAATTAAGCTCTGTGGCAGACATTCATTGTTCTCTAGTTGTGTACGATCCATTTCTCCTTTTCTTGGTAGTAACAATTTATTTACTTCTGAGTAATTATGTTTTCCCCCACTAAGTGCTGTCTTGGTTGAATCAAGGCACCTTGCCCTGCCCTTCCTAAGGTTAGACCTATGACCAATACAGTTTATTCTGAAACATCCCATTAAGGTCTAATTCAGCACCTCATTATTAAATGGTAATATTGCTGCATCAAAATATATGAGTATGCGCCCCCCAATAAAGACCAATAAAGACTAAAAATATTCTCATGTCAGTTTTAACTGTCAGCGCTTGCTACCAAATGAATTGGTTGCAAATACAGTCATACCTTGGTCCTCGTCAGCTTCATAACCTGTCAAACCCTGCACTCGCCACATTTTAATGAGAAAGAAATGTTTCAGCACTCGGCGCTTGCTTGGGACTCATCACGTTTGTCAGAACTTGTGTAAGTCACAGTGCTGCCTAGCAAGAGAAGATGTTTCATCATTTGGTGCTTGTCAGCTTTGGCACTTGTCACGAGTTCTGGAATGAATTCACGAGTATCGAGGTACCACTGTATATAAAAAGAAACAAACGAGCAACAAACTCGGTTTTCAGAGCTTTTTGAGTTTTCTGGGATTGTAATAGGAGATTGTGGATTTGCATAGTTTTCGTCACTCCAGGCCTTTCCAAACGCTAGCTCTCTCTATTTTTTACTTGGTCTCTGGTTATCTTTTCCCATTTATCTAGACTGATGAGAAAGAGACCAACATGGCCTCCCTGACTCTTTGGAAACCCAAGGAATGTTAGGTTGAAGAACTGGAAAAACCAGAGCTCCAACCAGAGGATCTCTCCCCTTATGAATTTAGCTCTCATTTCTGGGTCAGCACCTGATAGTCATGACCCTACAGGTGGCTAGTGAATCATCCAGCCATGGGGTTTGGAGATGGTTCAGAAAGATTGAAGTGGTGTCAGGAGTGCTTTTGGCTGAAGTTCTAGAAAGTACTGATTACACATCCAATTATGCAACTGGCCCAAGGATTGTATTGTGATACAACCTGATTCTCACCCAAACTGAGCATGTGAGACAGGGCCCGCTCCTGGTAGAGCACGATCTCCTGGTAGATCTCTGCCCTTGGAACCCAGGGAAACCATTCTTGCCAAGATGGTTCTCTTTCCTGCCTTCGGAGAGTGGGAGGTGGAACGAGAGCCACGCCTGTCCATATTTATCATCTCAGCATCATCTTCTTCCTCTGAAACCAAGGTCGCAGATGATTTAGGGGAACCAGAAATGATTCGCATGTCATACCCTCTCAATGTGTATGAGGGGAGGACTTCTCCAAGCTGAGTCAGTTCCTGACATCCACCATTCAATGACTGAAACCTCATTCACACAGAATAAGACTTTGTCCCCTGCTTGCAGGCAGAGCAGTGTGCTAGGGCTAGGAATCATGTGCTGGACTCAAGCCCCAACTCTGCGGACAGGGCCAAATTCATGGTCATATACATGAGTGTGGCCAAGCCGCTTTATCTTTCTGAGCTTAGTTTTTATGAATCAAGTAGGGAAAAATGGAGGGGGCTCCATTAGCTTTAATATTCAACAATATCTTTTAGAAGTCTATCTTTGAAGTTCTTCCTTTTCATTCTCCATTCATCCAACAAATATTTATTGAATATTTATTGTGCACGCTATCATAGGCATTGAAGATACAGTGTCTCTGCTCTTAGTTTATATTCTACTGTGATAAGGTAGAAAACACATGAATCTTAAAAGAGGAAATGGGAGGTAATCATTAAGTGCTACAGGGAAAATTAGGAAAGATAAGGGGCTAGAGAGTGAATATGGGGGTGGCAGAGTAACCATGACTACACTAGATAGTGTAACCAGGGAAAGATCCTTGGGGGGAGGTGACATTTGAGAAGAAACCTGATGGTCATTCAATATATGTTGAATGTAAGAATGAACAAGAAGGAATTAGTTGTGGGAATAACTGGAGGAAGAACATTTCAGGCAGAGTAAACAGCAAATGTAAAGATCCTGAATTGGGAATGACCTTGACATGCATTTGAAGACTAGAAAGAAGATGGTATAGCTGAGACACAGTGAGAAGAGTGGGTGGCCAGAGAGAAAGTCAGAGGTAACCAGGGCCTTGTAGGTCAGGTCAGAGAGTTGGGTTTTATTTTAAGTGCAAAGGGAAACCATTGGCAGAGTGAAGTAGTTTGACTTACATTTCAAAATATCATTCTGCAATGTGATACTACTTTCCACCCACCAGAATGGCTGAAATGAAAAAGACAGATGATATCAAATGTTGCTGAGATATGGAGCAACTGGAACTCTCATATACTGCTAATGGGAATAGAGATTTGTGTGAAAATTTGGGAAACTGATTGGTCTTATTTATAAAACGGCACATCCCATGACTCAGCAATTTCATTCCTATGTATATATGCAACAGATATGTGTACATCTGTTCACCAAATGATTTGCAAAAGAATGTTCCTAATAGTCCCAAATGGGCAGCTACACAAACACTCATCAAGAGTAAAACAGATACATGAATTTTGGTATAGTCATATAGCGAAATACTAAAAGCAATAAGAATGAACAATGTGGATGCATTTCACAAACTTAGGGTTGAGCGAAGGAAGTCATGTCAAAGAGATCAAACTATCCGATGCCATTTGTAGAACTTTCTACACAGGCATAACTAATCTGAAAGTCAGGACAGGGATTCCCTTTGGAGAGTCTAATGAATGGAAGGAGGGGTAAGGGGGACTTCTGGGGTACTATAATGTCCCCTTCCTTGATCTGCGTTTTGGTGACATATGTGTGTTTCATGGCATTCTCTAATCATCCCTGTACTTTTGCTTCCCCAGGCCCATTGAGACTTGAGCCCGGAGAGATAGCGTGAAGAATGTGGGAGAATATTTATCCTTGGATGCCATAAGTACTGCCTGCTTTCTCATTTACTGTCACAATTTTCTCAAGAGTGTTGGGCAGATGAGATTCATCCATTTTACAGGTAAGAACATTGTTGCTTAGTAACCTGCCCTAGGTGGCACACTTTGGACAGGGAGAGCTGACCCTCAAACCTCGGTTCTTGGATACTTCCCAGGAGGCCCACTGCTCCTTCCATTTCCCAGCGTTACCTCTCTGGGTTGGACCAGCTGGTTTCTCAGGGCTCCTTCTAGCTCCATGACTGAGAAATGTTACATTTGCATTTGAGAATTCGAATCTAGTCTAAGAAAGTATCCTGTTTCAGCATTATCTTTATTTATAGAGCCTTATATCAACTTACTTTTTTTTTTAAAGCAATGTTTTTGATTAAGGGGATAAAATATTATAAGTAAAAAAAGAAAAAAGGGATTGGAGGCCCATTACACCCTGGGAGAAGAAATGGTGGTTTTTACTGTCAGATTTTCTCAGCCCCACTGCATGGGCATATAGGATTGTGTGTGACACATTTCTGCTCTAACCACACAACTTCATGAGTGTTCAATCACCAAATAATGAAACAAATCATCATTCTAGATGAAAAGAAGGGGGCACTTTTGAGGGCAAAAATATTTCCTTGAAATCTTTGTGAAAAACTAAGGCCTTAACCACATTCACTGGGACTGAGCCCTTAAAGGGAAAGCATCCTGTGCCTTTGCCACAAAAGGGCAGGTCACTGTGTCACCACAGGATGAGGAACTCGTGACCAAGTGTCTAAGATCTGTTTAGTCTCTATTTCCAAATATATACAGCTATAGCTAATAGTTAAAAGTTGTTTTTTTAAAATTTATGAATTTTGGAGAGATAGAGGAGGTAGGGGGAGAGAGAGAGATAGAGAGAGAGAGAGAAATATCAATTTCTTGCTCTACTTACTTACACATTCATTGGTTGATTCTTGTTTGTACCTCGACTGGGGATTGAACCCTCAACCTTGGTGTATCAGGAAGACACTCTAAGCAATTGAGCTACTCCACCAGGGCCTAAACGTTGTTTTTTAATAGGCAAATAAGAGACTTCTCATCCGTGCCAGTGGAAGAGAACAGCAAGTATGGGGCAGCAAAGAAATAGCATTCACGGAGGGCCTACTGAGGGGGCCCTCTACTACCATTCTATTTGTTACCTGACCAAATGGAGGTAGTTTATTCTTGTGCACATAAAGGACTTCATGGGAATGGAAGTGGAACTTGAATTCTTTGAGGTGAGGAACCATTGAAGGGATTTAAACAAGGAAGAGATTTGGCCAGATTTATCTCTTAAAAAGATAAATAGTTCTATTGCTTCCTCACTTCTGCTAGGACTGTTCTCCAACCCCGACTTCCAGTGCCAGGGGGAGAGGGATCTGGAATTGGGGAGGATGGAGCCAGGGAGACTATTTAGGGGGCCAGAGATGGTCCTACCTTCCTATTCAATGCCCCCATGAAGCATCACCCTCTCCTCCCTTCCATCGTTTCTGGTAGCATTGTCATTTACATCATTGTTAATTTAAATTTTAAATGTCATTCACATTTTAAATGTCATTATACATTTTACCTCTACATCTGTTATTACCCACACTATTCATGCTTACTATTTTTGCTTTAGACATTTACACAATCTCTTAAGTGCTTCTTCCTCATCAAGCCCTCAGAA